>KN727326.1:1871-27946 GCA_000816745.1 Ancylostoma duodenale
TTCATCAGAAGTTCGCGCCAATTGAGTGTCAAGAGCATCCTGCATGTGGTTAATAAGTTTCTTTATACGCCCTTAAGTAGAGGAGGCAGGGCCACTGCTGTGTTAAGGATCCGCTGGCGCCCAAAAGTGGGGAAACACCTGGAATCGGGTCTAACGGTGTGATAAGGGTGCACCGGCGTCCAAAAGTGGGGAAACGCCTGGAGTTGGGTCCAATGTTGTGACAAGGGTGCGCTGGCGTCCAAAAGTGGGGAAACGCCTGGAGCCGGATCCAACGTTGTGATAAGGGTACGCCGGCGTCCAAAAGTGAGCGAAGGTCAGAAAATGTGGCGAGCGATGGAGGATGGGGGCAACGGTGTTCACTGCTGACATTAACTCATGAGTTGGGTCCACGTTTGCCCGATCGGTTCACTGACGCCTGACATCAATCGTAATACATTAAGTGTCAGAGCTAAGCACTGAGGAAAATACAACTCATGATTCCTTCTTCTTCACATCCCCTCCTACTTTTCTCTCCTCTCATTTATTTATGAACACACCGGACCCTCCTCTTTTATATGTTCAACCTGGCTCTTATCACTTGACCAGTTATCTATTAAACAGAGCACCATAAGGGGGCTAGAGCGGCTAGAGATACGCGGCGGCACTCATAGACACCGTAATCTTGAGGCGCCGACTGTGGGGCGAAATGGCCGATTTTTAGGGGCTCAGATACGTTCGTCTCGGGACTCGCCAATTACGTCACTGCTGGCTCTCTCGCATGCATAGGATGGTGATTTCATCATCTTCGCTGGCGGTCTCACAGCATATGATAGAGGGAGTGTTTACATGCTTTCAGGCTGCAAAATGTACGCAGCAGGAAAACCACCCTTCCACTGCTGCGACGCTATAGGCACTTCCAGTAAAGAGATAGGCGGGTTCTATCCGAACTGCAGTGTCTCGGAAGCTTGGTGGAGGCTGGACATCAGGGCACAGCACTAGGTGGTCAGTGTCGATTGGGGAGTACTAAGTACAGTCGGATTCCGAAATGGGCTACTAAATATCGACATACTAGAGTTCTTTCAGGAAAAAAAGGTAGCCTGAAAAAGTGACTTAACGCAGAATTAATAGGACCTGTCATATATAAGAAATTGTCATTGGAGCGCGTTTTTTCCCAAATCCGGAACTTCTCCAGAAAATTTCTCTCGTTTGAAGAAGTGTTCCGCTGCGCTCTCAACTCCAAGAAATGCGCCTAGGTGGTATTTACTCTCTCCCCCAAAGTGGCATCTTTCGTTTCGAGAAACCGTCTTCGTTTTTGAAAAAAAAATACCGTCATTCATGGCCAAGAAATGGTCAAAAACCACTTTTTGAGCATTGTTGACGGTTTTCTTCAAGAACGAAGACGGTTTCTCAAGTGTGCCACCTGGGGGGGGGGGGGTTACTTGCTGGTATAGCGCGTATACATTGGAATATTCGACGATTTTCGAAATATTCGAATTTTTGAATAATTCGAAAAACACAAAATTTCAAATATTCAAATTCTGAACGGTTCGAATATGAGGATTTTTCAAATATTCGAACATAGAATAATTCGAATAAGGTGTTTCTCAAAATGTGCGAATGAACGATTTATCCGAATATGGGACTTTTTGGCTACCCGAATGAATGAATTATTCGAATGGCTGAATTTTTGAAATCACCGAATGGATGAATAATTCGAATCAAATGTTCGGTCTAGAACCATTTCAGTAGTACAGTTTTCAAAGTGCCACGCATCCTTCATTATGCAAAAGCTATCCTCCTATCCAACTCAGCTATCCTCCTATCCGGCAGCTATCCTCCTATCCGGCTGCTTTCGCTGATCGACTCGCCCCTACCGTCACTATCGTCACTTGTCGGAATGGCGCCGAGAAAACTAACTCAGGACAACGAACCGGCCTGGCTTCAACCCATTCTAAGAGGTGGGATGACTATTTTTGTTGCTTTGACAGAATGTTCGAACTTTTTATTAAAATGAAAGAAACCCAAAATACGATTCTCAGTAAATTAGGTGCGCTTGAGCTACGATGTAGCGCGAATTATGAGCCCAGTCCCCCCACTAATTGGGCAACTTACAGCATCCTGGTTAAATTTCAAGCAGATGCGAAGAATGTGAGTGCCAAGTCCTGCCGTGTTACGTGGGTGGGTATAGGGGAAAGAGATGACGATGCGAGCACCCAGGTTTTTGATCGAGAAGCGGTCAGAGAGGTCGCTGAAACATCGGGGGATGAAGAGCTTCTCCAGGAGCTTGATAGCGGTAAAATTGAGTTCCACAGACACCCTCCAGTAAGATCTAAGTTACCGAACGCGCGTCCCTGGATTATAAAAATCACTCTACGAAATCAAGAGCTGAGAGATAGGTTACTGCAACACATGAGGAGAGAGGCAATCTTTGACAAGGCAATACGTGCACTGGTATGCGAGGCCTGATACGCGGGAAGAAATTGATTATGATAGGATTTTACGCAGGAAAGCAGGGATCATGAATCAAAATGAGGGGAAACTTTGGTATCCACAAACTGAAAACACCGCGCGATCTGCCGTTTCGTTACCAAATCGATATGTCACAAATGGGTGAGTTTAACCCAGTTGTTTAAAACCCTTCTTTACCCGCTCCCCATTCTCTCTCTCAGATCTCGCACTAGGAAATGTGGACAGCCAACTCGGATTCAAGCGTTTATTCCTCATCTAAACTAAAAATCACCACTTTTTTAAGCAATGGTCACTTTCTGTCTTTCAATGCGCGTTCTGTTGTCTGTCAATAAAATACCCGATCTACATTTTCTTCTATCTCGGTAACCAAGTGGAGTTTTCATCACAGAAAGTTGGTGTAAACCTGGTTCTATTCATGACGCGCTTTTGAGCTACGACTCCACCTATAGCGTATACAGATGCGATCGAGAGGGAGAGAGAGTTGGAGGAGGGGTGCTAGCACTTATCCACAAGAAGATCACTCATAGCCTTGTCTCCAAAAAGTTTTTTCAGAGTTTTGTCAAATCATTCAGATTCAGATTCACACAAACGAGGAGAAAATACTAGTATTTGTTGTATATCGTAGCCCATCGTGTACTGCCGCATCCTTTCTGGAACTAATTGATTTTCTGAAAGAAAGATGCCTGCACTGGAGCGATAACTACTTAATATTAGGAGACCTTAACCTACCACTTATCGACTGGGACCAAATGGCCCATAGGGGAAACTTGTCTACTCCGTCATCGTCTGCATTCCTCACCTTTGGGCTGTCGCATGGGCTAACTCAAGTCGTTAAGCAACCAACCCATGGTTTGAATATTTTGGATGTAGTTTTGGTGTCCGACCACACACTGATCAAGAAGGTGTCACTTCTACCGCCGTTCAGCACATCTGACCATCTCGGTATTCTTTTCGAACTGAACAAGCCTTTCTCAAATCAAAGCGCTTCTGGCAAATATTACCGGAATTATGCAAAAGGAGATTTTGACTCTATAATACAGGCTCTTTTCGAAATCGATTGGGTAGCAGAATGCAACGCTGCAACGGATATTGACCAATACTATGAAATATTTATCACCATCTGTACGAATCTTATTGAAAAGCACGTACCCCTCATGGAATCTTCTTCACAGCCAGAGAAATATCCCAGATCTATCCTTCTTCTCAAGAAAAGAGTGGATTTCCATCACGCCAGAAAGAGCACAAAGTATGCTTACTACTTTAGAAAGTTGAGGCGTGCTTTAGCTCGTTATGCACTCATTAGGGAACGAATCGTAGCACGCTCAAACTCCAAGCAATTTTTCGCATTCTGCCGGAAAAAGCTCAAATTAACCGACTCCTTTCCAAATCTTCTTTCAAATGACGGTACTCTCATCGAAACCGACGAAGGTAAAGCGAACTTGTTAGCTGAATCCTTCAAGTCAACCTACAAAGCTCCGTCCCATCTCACAAGGGAAGGATACTTCATCAGTGTCGCCTTTCATAACGAGCTGTATACTACCGTACGCAGCGCCCGACGCTGATTTTATATCTGTTTTTATCTACCCCTAAATTTGTTTCTGTGAGAAGTTATAGAACCTGTCAGAACGGAAACAAGAGGATCACAATAGGTCAGTCGTGGCGCTGTGGTAATTCTCCAGCTCCTCAGGGTCAACAACGCGGGTTCAGTTCCTCTGAATGGTTGCTGTTTTGCATTTTTCCTCCACCTTCTGTTTTCCTCTAAAAATCCATTCTATGCAGTTCTATAAGGTTTTCCACCTACAAATTGATCTTTTGGAAGTTTGAAACCATTTGGAAAGATCTTCATCACCGAAATTGGAAAAGGTGACACTGCTCATTTGACCAAGTGCACGAGAATTAATCTTCAATAGTTTATGCGCATTTATGGAAGAATAATACAGAATGCTCAAAACAAAATAGTTTCTCACAGTGTGAGCAGCGAATGCAAAAGACTTCGTTACAGTATTCCAAATGGTTGCAAACTTCCAAAAAATCAATATGTAGGTGGAAAACCATATAAAACTACATAGAATAGGTTCTCAGAGGAATACAGTAGGTGGAAGGAAAATGCAAAACAGCTGTCACTCAGAGGATCTGAACCCACATTGCTGATCCTGAAGGACGAGAGACTTACCATTGCTGCACGACTCATCTGGTAGAACTACCTTGTGCGCCCTACAAGAGCACAAAGGTAAAACGGGTATAACTCTTCACAGAGACAAATTTAGGGGTCGATAAGAACAGATTTGAAATCAACGTCGCAAGATGCGTAGGGTGGTATGCATCTCGCGACGAAAGGCCACACTGATTAAGTATCCTTCCCTTGTCAGTGAAGACATACCTTTCGTCACTGATAAACGCTTAGACTGGGTTGATATATCAAGTGCACAATTGTACAACACTCTTCGTAAGCTTCCAGGACGCGTTTCCACATCACCTGATCAGATCCCCTATATTTCATTAAAGAGAGCAGCTCTGGGTCTTACAACTCCGCTAACGTTGATTTTCAACAGAATTCTCCTTTACGGAAAGGTTCCGCAGCTCTGGAAAATAGGCTTAGTTCGCCCAATACACAAAAAAGGTACCAGGAGTTCTGTTGAAAATTACCGTCCCATATGCTTAACTAGCTCTACAAGCAAGGTTATGGAAAGAATAGTCTGTAAGGATGTTAAAAAATACCTTTTAGAAAACGATCTCCTCTCCTCCTACCAACATGGCTTCTTAAACAGAAGATCCACTGTTTTTGCCTTGCTATCAACAGTCCCTACATGGCACAGAATAGTCGACAATGGTGGATATGTCTCCACTTGCTACATTGACTACGCTAAAGCGTTTGACTCGATTTCGATTTCGGTACTCTTCAAAAAGCTCCACTCTTTTGGGATTACGGGATGTCTTTTCAAGTTCCTTAAATCGTTCCTAAGTGATAGGTTCCAAGCAGTTGTGGTTAATGAGGCCAAATCCTGCAGTTAGCCAACTACCAGTGGGGTACCTCAAGGAGCATGTATAGGGCCCCTCATGTTCCTAATTTTTGTTAATGACCTTCCGAGCTGTCTCCGCCGTGAGGCGTTCTGTTCGGTGTACGCAGACGACTCGAAAATTTATACGGTAAATAATGCCGTCATGCTGCAAGAAGCCTTAGATGCTGTTGATGTATGGTCCAAAAATTGTGGCCTTAAAATATCCACTGAGAAGACAGCCGTGATGTTGTTTGGGAAAAAACACCCGCAAGTTCAGTTTAACCTGGGTGGTAAACCGTTGTCACGCGTTCACTTGATTCGTGACCTAAGAGTTAAATACACCCATCAGTTTGAATACGACGTATACATAAAAGAGATCGCGACTGATGCGCGAGCTAGATCCAACTACATTTTAAGGGCATTTAAATCTCGCGATCCTAGATTACTTTTCCATCTCTTCACAGTTTATGTTAGACCTATTCTGGAATACTGCTCACCAATTTGGTCTCCGTATAAACAAGTTTTGATTGATGGAATTGAAAATGTTCAGAGAAGCTTCACATATAGATGTTTCGTTCGCAAAGGGCTCCCCGAAATAGAATATCATGACCGACTCAGGAAGCTTAATAGTCATACTTTGGCTTTTCGCAGAAAGATTGCAGATTATACACTAATGTATAAGTTAGTCATAAATGAGTTAGAACTTGATCTCTCACATCTATTCGAGTTGTCATCGTCAATAGGTCTAATGAGAGGACATGCTTATAGACTGCGACCTGAAAAACCGAACAGTGGTTCCTACCAAGGATCCTTCTCGGCTAGAGTCATCCCCTTGTGGAACAAATTAGATCCTTCATTTTTCAGGTGGAAGCACTCTTGTACCTTTCAGAAACACTTGGTCGACTGCCTCGAAAGCCTCGACAAGAGCCTTACGACACCAACCCTGTAGTGAAAATAAACAATTTCTCGCTTGTCTCTTTTTTGTGTTTTCCTTTCTATTCTATGCCTACTTTCCATACACGTTTTCTTACATATCCTTTTATCTCCATGCTCAGCCCAAACCAGTTCAAGTGGTTAGCTAGTGTGGTAACTAACTCTGGCTGGCTCGCTTGGTTCGCACACAGTTTTTCTTCAACACCCTTTGAGTAACGACCGCATTGGGGAAGTCGCCTCGGGCGTTTCCCCCTCGGCAATCGCCTGGGGTTTGTATTAGATCAAAGAGGTCGCGTAGGACCCGCCCCGGAATGTCCTTGTGCAGTTGCATGCTTAGGCTTGTGGATAATTCCCCCTGAGCAATCGCCTGGGGTTCGTACCAGATCAAAGAGGTCCTTTAGGATCCGCCCCGGTATGCGCTTGGACAGTTGCGTGCTCTGGCGTGTGGCCTCAAGGAGCGACGATCCCCCAGCGACATAATATTATATTCGAGAGGTTTCTCCAGAAGTTCCTTTATCTATACCTGAACATGGGCTGGGTACGTCAGTTCATCTCGTATTTCCTTGTCTATTTCTATACTATGTTTCATTACTTATACTGACTAGTAAATAAATAAATAAATAAATAAATGCATCACAATCAATTGGTGCAATGTTGTGTGCAGAGGCGTGCAATGTTTCGAATGATTAAAGAAAACCTTAAAACCCTTCTTGAAACGAAATTCTGTAAGAACATGCCTCGATTTTCAAAAGTTTTTTAAAAGTAGAGAATTTCGTGCATTTTTTTGTAATTACAGGGTGCGCCAAAATTACCTGCGCATACATTTTTCGGTCTCAAACAGGAATGGTTGAACCAATTCGCGAGCCATTTCGCAAGTGTGTTGAACTAAGCCACTCCTACTGTAAATAACGGTTTGTTTTCCAAATTACTTATTTTTGTGCCTGTACAGACTTGAAGAATTCTACTAAAGACGCAGCCCTTTGGTCGCAGTTTTTATTTCACAAGATTCTCCTAGATTTTTTGAGGACGATTATCAACAAGTCCAATTCCCTTTACTTAAGAATACATATCCCACCCTCTAACATATTCGAGTAGAAGCCCGTGAGATTGCGTACAGAATGAGTAACGATGGCAACCTTTCTGAGGGAAAAATTGGGAAAATACATCATCAGGTCGCATTTGAACTAATTTCTTCCTGTAAAATGACATTCACTCAGTTCCTAGAAACCAAATTTCAATGACAGATTTAGGGGGCTGCAGAGATTCTAAAACATTCACCTGCACTACTTCCACTCGTGGGATGCACGCTTTAGACCGCGAAAACCAGCAAAATCGGTGCATCAGATAAAATGTGTGTTCACACCGTGATGAGAAAATTATAGTCCAATTCATAACATGGTTCCAGTAGAAGAGACTTAGCCTTTGACTACTACATACATGAATTCAGATTCGTTCGAAGTTCATTACAGGAAAAGCTATAGGAAGTTTTCTCAAGCCTGTGCAGAACGGTAGAAGAAGGCAATTCTGCAAATAGCTGCTGTTTACGGTAGAAATGGCTTGAGCCAACATACTTATAAAATGGCTCCTGGATTCTTTCAAGCGTCCCAATTCGAGACAGAAAAAATCAACGCGCAGGTAATTTTGGCGCACCCTGTAGAAAAGAGTTGATCTTAGAATGATAAATGTTGCCGAAGAAGGAGAGATATTTATATGATCTCTGATAAGCGTTCCTGGCCGCCATTATCAACCTTTGTTAATCGCACCTACAAAGGTCGTCCTCCGGACAGATTAGGATCCCATCAGGCGATTTGTGGGAATTGTTGGGAGTTGCAACAAACCTTTAAGGTATGACATCGTTAATGGATGCGTACGACTCCCTATAATACCCATCACAACATCGCTAATCGAATATCAAGTTTTCTGGAGCCGAATAAATGAGTATTTCGAAATTATCAGTTTTCAGGTGGTCGAATAAACAAATAATTCGAATAACCTCGATTTTGAACTGCACAAATGAGTGAATAGTTCGAATATCCCGTTTTTTTCGAAAATCCCATTTCTTGAAAAATCGGATGAACGAATTGTTCAAATATTCGAATATTAGAAAAACTCATCGAATATTTTCGATTCGGTCACATGTATAATAGTGCGCACCTACAGTCGAAATTTCATCATGATACGTCTCCTATAGGCTGAGCAACACCTGATTATCTCTGAAGCGCGCTAGAGTGTGGGGTAGGGATGGACTAAATGGTTGAACGACAGTGATCTTCAGCCACGATTTCGATGATCTGTTAGACGTGTATCTCTGAAATCTGCTTGTGTTTAACATCAGTAGACGGTCAGCGAATGGCTACGCCACGGACATGAGTGCTAAGCCTTCTCAATCTGCAGGACGCTACTAAGTCCCGGTGATCAGCGATCACCTAGTGCTGCGCCCTGCTGGACCTACGCGGTCGCCTCATCTCGTGGATGCTACTGCCGCATCCCCTGCTGAGTTCTCGCAGTCACGACATCCGTTCGTTTCGAGAAACCTTCTGCACCAACTACAGAATAAAAGCATCAATATATCAAGGCATGAGTTGATCAAAATCAACAAATACTTAGCCAAAATTTCTGAACAGCTCCCCATTACTCTCGAGATTTACAAAGGGCACGGGCGCTCCGATAGAAAACAGGTGTGCCGTGGCTCAAAAGTGGTGAAAACGCTAGGATAAGGCTTCGCCGATGGAAACCAGGTCCGGTTTGGCCCAATCCTGAGGAAAAACACCAGAATAAGGGTTGACCATTGACCGGGCTGAAGAGCCCATTGTGGCCCAAAAGTGTGGAGCACACCAGCATTCAGGTCCGCCATTTATAGGATCGGTTCGCTCTGCCTCAATAACGTGGGAAACGCTAGGATAAGGGTCCGGTGTGACCTAATAGTGAGGAAGACGTCAGGATATGGGTGCACCAATGGAGAAAGGACCAGCCGTGGCCCTGTGGTGTGGGGAACGCCAGGGTACGAGTCCACTGATGGAGAAAGGGCCCGTGTTAGCCCAATGGTGTGGAGAACGTCAGGACACGGTTTCACTTTGGTCTGATAGTGTTGAGAATGCCGGGATGCGAGCTTGCCTCTGGAGAACGGGTCCGGCTTGCCCTAAGTGTGAGGAAGGCGCCAGAATGCGGGCGCTCAGATGGAGGAAGGGCCCGCCGTGGCCCATTGGTGTGGATAACACTGGGATACGGGTCCGCCACTATAGGATTAATCCGTAAAATGGAGAATAGCAGGACACAGTTCAGCCGACGGTGAACGGGTTCACTGTGACTTAGCAGTGAATACGACGGCAGAATACGGGTCCATCGATGGAAGAAAGCCGCTGCCGCCCAGTATTCTGGAAAACACTAGGATACTATTTCGCTTTGGTCCATTAGTGTGTGGAGCGGCAGGATACAGTTCCGCCTATGGAGAACGCGTCCGCTTTGGCCCGGTAGTGAGGAAGACGTAAGACTATGCCACACGATGGAGAAGGAACTCCCCATACTCATACTCAACTCATAAGAAGGACTTCTTGTTTGGGCCCATTTAAAGATCGGTTTTTTGATTCCTTATCAATTTTGGAGATATTTGGCAAGCGCGAAGCTTTTGTACATGGCCCAAGTGGATGCCCCACCCCACTTTTTAGCGTCCCGAAGGGGCGCTAGTATGAAACAAAGAATATTAAACCACAATCATTCCAGGTTGAATCGGTGATATGTAGCGCAACGAAATGAAGTTATGGATCGGAAATCCCATGTTATTGTTCGTGGTTACCATGGCTTGCCCGGTATTGCCACTGTGTTGTCGGCGTGCCCGGTCTACTCGCGTCATTTGAAGGTAGCACCCCCTCAAATCTTTGTTTTTGAAATTTTAGTGTTTTTTCTGGGGTTTTGAGTAGAGTTTTACATTCGAAAATATTTTTCGAATATTCGAACATTCGAATTTTCGAATTTCCAGGAACCTCCGATTTTCCGAATATTCGAATTTCCGAGTCTTGCAAACTATCGAATTTTCGAATATTCGAATTTTCGAATTTCTAGGGGTTTCCGAATTTTCGAATATTCGAATTTTCGCCAACCGCCGAATTTTCGAATTATTCGAACTTTCGAATATTCGAATGCTCGAATATTTATTCGAATACCATTCCATTTGGTTAAAAAAATTTCGTACCCATTCATCTAGGCGAACAATGCAATATGTTCCCCAATTATTAACAATGGGCATGAAACTGTTCGGTGAGTAAGTTTCATTTGTCATTTTATTAGGTTGGTGCATAATTAATGCGGCTTTTTTCGCGACTCCTTTTCTCTTTAAAAATTAAAGCTTCTTGAAGGGTTTTTTTAAATATAAATATTCTTTATTTCTCGTAGGTTAGCGCTGCTATCGAAAACCGTATCCATATTCACCATCTCATGCTCGACCACTCCGGGAAAAGTAGGGATGCAGCACAGTCATTCCGCGATCTCAATGGAATTTTGGCTGAAGAAAAATCGGCACAGCCAAGTCGAGAAATGTCCGAGTAGTTCATGTAGGTAGACACAATCCTACAGATGAAGAAGGATGAGCTCCACCATCAAATTTCGACGACCAGGAACTTTTGGCAGCCCTGGAAGGGAGAAGGATGGATTGACGAGATTCTCCAGAAATGGAGCCTGCTCGCTTGCTACAGAAAATCTGTGGAAATTCGAACACTGCTCCTGTCTGAGAGTTCTGCGGGCCCATTTCGTCAATCTCCATGCTTTTCTGAGCCTCTTGAGAGGAAGAACCGTGGTCGAATCGTCCTTGTTGAAGAATTCGGACAGCATTCCCATTGTCAAGCTTTCATCTTCCTTCACGGCTGCCCAAAATTCTTGGTGGTCGGAATTTGATGGCCAACTTCTTGTTTCTTTATTTATGGAGCTCGTACTTTATGGATATAAACAATCCTTCAAATTAGCCCTGCTGATTGATCCATTTTCGAAAGGCTTGCTGAGATCCCGGAATGACTGTGCTGCATACCAACTTTTCCCGAAGTGATAAAGCATGTTATAGCGGATGTGGATGCGGCTTTTGATAGCGCCTTTAATAACTGGAAAGAGAGGATTGTTTTCATGAGAAGTCCGATTGAAAAGCTTCGATTTCCATCGAGAAAAGAAGTCACGAAAAAACCGGCATTAATTATGCACCAACCTAATAGAATTTCTCACAACTCCCTCACGAGTGGAAGCTTGTGCTGCTTTGGAGTTGACACCTTATCGATTTTAGAATTGCAACTAGTTAAAACTCCTAAGCTTAAGAACGCCTCTCTTTTGAGGTCTGAAACCACTATTAAAGGATTGTGAACTGGATGAAACCCTTCGTCCGTGAGAATGCGTTCTCTATAATATTTCTGTGTTCTATTTCTACAAAATGAGCCGTGGTGGTGAATGTAGAGGTATTGACGCGGTAAAAATAATTTTGGGTACAATGATTCCATTATTTTGGTCATGAATGAGCTTCCAGCTATCTACAAAAAAGCATCAAGGATGCCAAAGAAGAAACACTGCGTGATACCCCGTTCCTCGTTGTTACTTCTGTTCATCCGACCCAACTGCATGCTTGTACGTTGGATGTCAAAACCAACAGAACTTCTATAAGAAGGTGTCGGAGCATGTTTGGACAGAAAGGATAATAAGAGGATCGCAAAATTCTGTGTGAACTTTGGATTCCATAACTAACGGTTATGTTGAAAGAGTTTCAATGAAACAGTAATTGGAAATCGGCTAACCACAGGGAAGAATGCTGTGTAAAAGTAAATATTATAATTTGCCTTGAATAATCAGAAGTTTAGTTAAAACTGCTGTTTTTTCCAATTGTCTAGAAAAGTACATACGTAGGTTTTACCGAAGAGGTAATAGTCGCCAACGTTGTACAATTCGCAGAATTGCAGTTTCAAGGCTTTCCAGTGCTGTTGGCGACTTTCAAATGTGTACAAAGATACGCGCAGGGTTTTGGGAAAATTGAGATTGAAATGAGAAATTGGACTGGGGTTTGAATTGAGACGGCTCTTCAGCGAGGAAGTGGAACCCAAATAACAGTTGAGAATCAAAAAAATTCTAAATATTCGAATTTCCGGCCCAAAATATTCGAATATTCGAATTTTCGAATAATCCAGGACCCTCGAATTTTCGAATATTGCGGAACCATCGAATTTTAGAATATTCGAATTTTCGAATTTTAAGGTGCCCCCGAATTTTCGAATATTCGAACTTCCGAATTTTTCGGAACCTCCGAATTTTCGAATATTCGAGTTTTCGAATATTCGAACATTCGAATGAATATTCGAATTTTATTCGATTCGGTCAAAACTCTAGTTTTGAGGGACCTAGAACTCATATCCAACAGTGAAACAGAGCAAAACGTACGGGAAATCCACGAAATCGTGGTGTTGTTTCCCCGTGGTATTCAGCCGCGACGTCTGACACTCGTGGGTCCCGCCACGCAAAGGCCCATACGCCTGTGTCTAACAGCCGCGGCCTGTGTGCGCTGGCGCATGAAAGGCTGCTGTGTTCGCGGTGTTCGCGACTTCGACTTGGATTTCATCGCAGGCAAGTCGTGATTCTTTGTGCAGCACTAACTCTGTAATGCTGGTCAGAAATTGGTGAGGACTACGTGCGGCGCATAGGGGATTACGTGATGGCAAGATTGAAGGTCTGTACAGAAGCCAAGGAAGGCAACTTCTAAAACTCCTTGTGAAAGTAATTTTCACGTGGTTGCGCAGCTGTTATGATGGAAAAGATAAAATATTTGTAGCCAGAAAAGGAAAGATGACGTTTTATGTGACGCCCATCTTTTCGGCCACCCTGTATATGTCGTGGATAAGGTCATGCTGAGATGCAAAAGTCTCTCAAAACAGGCAAAATTGAAACCGGAGCAAGCGATATCATGACTTTTGAGTACTGTTGCACATGTTTTCTGCACCTACTTACAGTATTTATGGGACGTCTGCGGCGCAAATCACGGGTTTGGCTAGGCTAGCCGCGCCGGCTACGATGGTTTGGCTAGCTAAACATATGTTCGGGCTAGCTTAGGTCATGAATCAGAAAAGTCGCGCTAACCACGCTAGCTAGCCATGGTTAGCGTGTCATGAATCCCAGCCCAGAAGAATTTTGCATCTGTTCCTCAATATTCATGGGTTATTTCTCATAGTTACTATGCTAATGGGAAATATTAGGTTGATGCAAAAGAAACGGCTCTTTTTCGCTTTGACTCTTTTTTTCTTTCGCAACTTTAATGAACGATAACTTTGGCAAACCATAAAGGTAATTCTATTAGCAGCGACAATTGCTTATCGTATGAGCAGGTCCCTCACGCCGTACGTCTATATCTCGTGGAACAGCAAAGCCAAGAACTACAAGATCCTCGTCTTCATATCATCATGTTTGGCGAATTTTTTCTTGCGGTGTGGGGGTTTCTTTAGCAGGGAAAAGCAGCAGAAATATGAAAATTTTCTCGAAGCCCACGATGACTACACAAAAGCTTCCCATTTAAATTATCAAAGTTCAAGTCAGCTCCCGGAAGCAAATTTTGGCCGAAATTTCGGTTGCAGAAAATGGGCTTTTGAGCGTCTCGAGCGTTTTTCCAGCAGATAGTTCGCGACTCTTTGGAACCAATATAGCAGTAGGTGTTGTTGAAGGTGTACTTTCTGAAAAGCAGGTTGGAGAGAACCATCCAGCAAGAATTCTAGAAATAACAAGGAAAATGCTTCAAAAAGTGCTCATCCACATTTCTCCAACAGCGAAGCCGTTGCTCCAGAGCTCACATATGGAGCAAGTACTGACCTCATGACCTAATACAGAGAGGCTGTTTTGGACTGTATTGCATGAAGTGTGATAGAAAAATCAAGGAAATTCGAAAAATTGACTACGAGGTTTCGGGACATTTTCAATTATTTCACGTCTGCTAGCTGCAGGGAAGATCTCCTATACTCAATAAGAGAGCTCCCTTCGCTCTACAAGGATGCTACCTTACCTAGGTGTAATGCTTTGTCTAAGCGAAATTATACGTTCTTAAAAAAAGTGGCGCCATTCCTTTTGCAACAACCTAATAACTAGTGATTCTCTTCAATAAACAAAACCTTCCCCTAACGACGTCCCTCGTCGCTCGAACAAGCTGAGCCAGTTCGGCTTCCTAAGGCGTCGTCCTCGTCGACGCGCGGTGCAGACGGCCGACGCTGCAATGCGCAAGGTATGGTCGACCTATTTTGTGGTGGCATCGAGTGTGGAGAGCAAACGCCAGGTACTATCTGCGTCGATAATACCAAACTTCGAAAGTCTCTGCTTTCAAGTACCTTGGATCTCGTATCTCTGCTGACGGTGGCACCCTAGTTGAAGCTGAGTGCAAAGCAAACGCTGCATGAATGAAGTGAAGAGAGGTAACAGGAGTCATGTGCGAAGATCCCGCTGAAGTTGAAATTGAAGATATATCGCACGGTTATACGACCTGTAGCATTGCATGGAGCAGAATGCTGGCCTTCCACTTTGAAGCCCGAGCAGACCCTCCATGCAGTGGAAATGAGGATGCTCGGATGGACGCAGGGACTCGGACGACTCGACAGAATTCGAAACGAGGATTTGCGCTCGATGTTCAGAGTGGCGCCGATCGCAGCGAAGATGCGTGAGATTCGGTTACGTTATTACGGTCACCTCATCGATGCCACTGCCCCGTCCGGCTTCCTCGGGCGCCGCTCGATGCCCGAGGAAGCCGGACGGGGCAATGGCATCGATGACGTTCTTCAGCTCCTTGCGACGACTAGGGTGTAGTCAATTTGCCTTGCGCGACCACCGCTGTGATATGTACTGAGATGTTCATTCTTCTTCTTGAAGAACGTATTTATTGCGGAAAATCCGCAGCTTCGGTGTGGTCAAGAAGCGTCGTTCCTTCCTCGTTTCGCGTGCCATAGCCTCGCCCTCCATTATATCTCGCGGAACCATCTATAGCGGATCCTACTTGCCCATTGAAATCTCCACCAATGATTACGTTTTCGCTTTCATCGAAACCGTGTGATAGCGCTTCGAGACCGCGTTAGAAATCCTCCTTCATGTCATCGGGGCATCCGCATTGTGCCGCGTATGCAGAAACAATCCTTAGCACGTTGCATCCCGCATTGGTCTTAAGAGACATTAGGCGGTTGGAAACACGCTGAACGCTGGTGACGAAGTCTCGGTAGCATTCATTGACGATGATCCCAACACCATTGCGGCCAGACGTCGTGCCATGGTAGATGAGCTTGTACCCATCGCCGATATCGCGCGACTTCGCTCCCTTCCATTTCGTTTCTTGTACGTAAGCGATGCCGATTTTCCGCTTCTTCAGCGTCGTGGCAAGTTCGTGGCTTCTCCCTGTCATCGTCCCGATGTTGATTGATGCTAACCGAATCGTGCGATACTTCCGCTCCTTCGTGTGGCCTTCGACGGTCAATTGTCCTTGCCTACTTTTCGCAACATCCGGACTGTAGAGGTGAAGCGCGTCGCCTCCGGGGTACGCCTTAGCTTTATTCGAGATTCCTTTAATAGTACAATCCATGATTTTGTCCGGACGCGACATGGTGTCCATTGGAAGACTTGTCGGAACGTCTGACGCCAGAACCGTTGAGGGGGAGGGATTCCTCCCCGAGGTAGACAAGGGACTTATTTATTAGAGGCGGCCCCTAATCGCCTCTCATGTACTTCCCAGTCGCTAGAATGTGGGCTTTTGACTAGACCCAGTATGCAGAGTACAGCCCGCAATCAAGCATTTCCATACACCCACACGTGCGAGCGTATGTTCACACTCAAATACCGACTATATAGATCGAATCCAGCACAGCAGAACAAAGGAGTCCATCCTCTGAATCAACCCACCTCGCAGGACAAGCGCATGGCTGCTTCTGGTCCACGTTTAATCCCTATCCGCCACCCGGGGTCGCGCCACGTTGGCTCGCAGCAAATCGGCTGGAATACCTCCAGAGATCCCTGGATATTTAAGAACCGAACCATCAAAATTTTGGAAATCACTGAGAATTACTTACAACCTTTTTCGAAAATTAATCTTCGAAAAAGATAGTGATGGTGCAAAATCCCAACTCTTTATCTTTAAAGATAAGCTAATGCAAGATTTCTAAGTATTTTGCTAAACATTTTGAAACATTTATTTTGGGGAAGGAACGGGTTCTCAATCCCTCTTGATATGATCGCCAAATTTGTTGAAGCCGTGTATTGAGTTTCGCTACCGAGCAAGTCGTCCATGTAATTTGCTAACCGGGTTGCTAAGAAGCGCGAGCTCGCTGCAACAAAACTCGATAAGGTGTTTCCTCGTAGGGTCTTTGCAGCGGTTAGCGCGTCGATCTGAATGGTTACCCTCTTGTTAAAGATTCTATGTGTTCTGCAGGTAGAAATGTTGCTGTGAATCGTCCTTGGAATTGATGTTAGTATTACTGGGTTGTTCGGAAAGTAATTGGGATTTTTGGGCGTTCCAAAAAAACTTTTATTTTCTCATAATGAAAGAACATTAAGCAATGATATATTTTCTATTTTGTTCGATTACCTTTTCCCATCTTTCTGGTAATTTCACAATTCCTCTCTTGTAGAACCTCTGGTCTTTCTCAGCAAAAAACTAAGCTGCATAAGATTTGGTATCCTCATCTTCGGTAAAGGTTTTCCTATTCAAGCAATTCTGCAACGATCAAAATAAATGGTGGTCAGATGGCGAATGATCAGGGCTATAGGGTGGATGCAACATCAACTCCCAACCAAGCTCCAGTTATTTTTGCTGAGTCGTCAAAAATGAATGCGGCATAACATTGTCTTGGTGGAACACAACTCCTTTGGGGCTACGAAGGTGTGATATATTTTGAGGTGCTTCCGAGTAACCGAAATGTCAAATCGGATCTCTACTTTTGACAACTGGTAAAATTGCATGAATAAATGCTTGAAAAACCGACCAGAATTGGCGATTTGCAAAGGAGTGGTCTTCCACCAAGGCTATGCCGGAATTCATACATCTTTGGCGTCTCGGTAGAAATCACTGGTGCTTGGCTGTTGCATCCAGCATATAGCTCTGATCTTGCGGCATCTAACCACCGCTTACATAAGATTTGATATCCTCATCTTCGGTAGTGGTTTTCCCATTCGAGTAGTCCTGCAACAATCAAAATAAGCGGCACTCAGATGGCGCAAGATCAGGGCTATACAGTGGATGCTACAACAATTCCCAACCAAGCTCCAATAATTTTTGCCGAGTCGCTAAAGATGTATGCGGTCTAGCATTGTCTTGGTAGAACACTACTCCTTTGGGGTCTCGAAGGTGTGATACATTATGAGGTGCCTCTAAGGAACCAGAATGTCAATTCGGACCTCTACTGTCGACCACTGACGAAATTAGATGAATCAATTCTAGAAAACCGAAAAAAAATTAACGAGTCGCAAAGGAGTGGTGTTCCATGAAGGCAGCTGGACCGCATACATCTTTGGCGTCTCAGCAAAAATAGTTGGAGCTGGGATGTTGCATCCACCATATAGCCCTGATCTTGTACCATCTGACCACCACTTACTTCGGTCGTTGCGGAACTATTTGAATGGGAAAACCTTTGCAGAAAATGAGGATATGAAATCCCCGTGTAGCACAATTTTTCGACTTTTTAAAAAAAAAGACCAGGAATTCAGCGAGAGAGCAAATATGAAACTGCCAGAAAGATGGCAAAAGATAGTCGAACAAAAGAGCAATTATATCATTGATTAATGTTCTTTCATTATGAGAAAATAAAAATTTTCTTGCAACGCTTAAAAATCCCAATTACTTTCCGAACAACCCAATAGAATTGTTGTTAACGATCTGAACTTCTCGGAAACATGTTTTAAGGTCATCTACTTTGAAACAAAGGTTTATCGAATTCTGCCTTAACTCAATGATATTCTGAAAATTCTCTATTCAACCTAAATATTCTGGTAAATGGAAAAATCTCCAGAATGACAACCGTCTTCATAGTCTTCGGAGATACTCGCTTTTTTTCTCTTTAGATAGACGGGCGTTCTGAAAAATGACGATTTACGCTTGGAGATTCCGTATTTAAGTCCAGTTATTATCGCCTTTGTTTTAATTTCCTGAGGATTTCGTACGCATGGAGCTTTTACACATACCTCAAGAGGCTGCCCCACACCTTTTCTAGCGACCTGTATGGACGCTAGCAACGGACAACGGATAAGTGTTTCAAATGCTGCAGGACACCGTCTCCTACAATATTATGAACTACAAAAGAGGAATATCAGGTTGGTGCGAAATTAATTGCCGAAACGAACACTCTAGTTCAAAGTGTTATAACTTGGCTTAAACACAACTTTTTCTATGAATTTAATGCTTATTCAATTTGCCAAATTTTTTCGACCAATATAGTAAAAATTGTATGCTTCTACAATGAAAACTGAGATCGCAAGAATGCACAAACTTTTGCAAGGCGATTTTGACATACTCTAGATCAGCCATTTGCTGCTGTCAAAAGTTTCCATCTAGGACTCGGGAAAAGTGATATTCACGAAGGGAAAGGTCTAAGGAATGAGAAATATTAATGAGAACCTCGATGCCTTCCTGTGCAATTTTTTGACGGCTGAGTTTTTAAGTGAGAGGCTTAGCGCTATCATGGAGCAGGGGAAAACTTGATTCTGTTCACCACTGCCAGCCCCATCTACAGCATATTTTCGAAGATCAACTCGAAATTACAATGTTAGGGCTCTACTGTCAACGGTTGACTAGGTTAGAGAAAGCTGCAGTCAATCACCTCCCTACAGCGCCACCAAACTTCTGACA
Organism: Ancylostoma duodenale; assembly: GCA_000816745.1. NCBI lineage: Eukaryota > Metazoa > Nematoda > Chromadorea > Rhabditida > Ancylostomatidae > Ancylostoma > Ancylostoma duodenale. The sequence goes on from KN727326.1 coordinate 21,069, forward strand.
AAACCTCCCTAGAGAGAAGATCTCGCTTAGGAAAACTTAGAAATTGGAAAACGTCTCTACCCAAACCCGTTCGCATTTCTTATTATCGTACAGAAATCGAGCTTCGATTGTAGTAAATACTTGGTCTAGCAATGAGTCGTTATGGGACGAAAAATTAAGTAAGAAAAGAAGTCACAGCGGATGAGACGCTGGTCGTCAGTCAGGTCGGGGGTGTTCAATTCCGCACCTTCCTTACTCTGTCGATTGAAGTCAAATGTTTCGAAGTCGTGGTATAGTAAGCATCCATCCCTGCTCTCAACGTGGTAATGGTAAGATCCGATTCGGGCTTTACGACTGTTCTTAACACTTGATCGCCAAAGAACAACCTACCATCACGATCATAGTTGCCTTGGCGTTCAAAATCGCTGGAAGAAAATTTCGCGGACCAGTAGCTCACTGTCCATTGAAAGAAGATCCTGAGCCAAAACAAGTGCAAGATTACCGGACCCCTCCGGTAAAAAGTTATCGAGTTTGAAATCATTAACCGTCGTGACCCCAAAATCGCGTCGGCTCATCATTTGTTCGTTACTCTATAAAAAGGTATAGAAAAGAGCTAGCCAAAAGTTTCAGAAGCTTTTGGAAGAGGAGGAGAAGCACTTTCAGAAGGTTACCCAAGTTGGCTTGAAAGTGCTCGAATTCTGCAGAAGAGAGAAGTTCATTTGTGCATACCCCAAAACGGCAATTAATTTCGCACCAACCTGATAGAACATGAATAATCCCCTATATAATAATTCTCTAGCCCCCCTGTGTACTTTGACCGTGTCGATTCATAAACGGGCTGTCATTGGCTAATGCTGGCGCCGCCGATCCGCCCACAATCGATGCGCATCGGCCTCACAGTCGCCGGCGACGGCGACGCGAGGTGCTACTCAGTGTGACCGGCTGTAAACAACACTGATCTCTGAATTCGTGGTGTGGTCCCAACACGACAGCGAAAGTGACGGCATGCCTCAGAGAGAGTTACGGGATGATTCGATAAAATTCACTTTCCACCCATAGCTGAAAGTGCTCAAGCAGTAAATCCGAAGAAGGGAGATCAGATAAGTTTGGAGAAAGCTTTTCGCCGAAGAACGAGTGAATGTGCCCGATTAGGAAAGCTTTTGTCCCTCACAACAGGAAAAAATCACCTAAGACCTCAGCATAAAGCACTTCGAAACCACAACAGAAAACCTTTGAAGCACATACCCTTTTGTTGGGCATGACAATAGTCTTTCTGCTAACATAACGATAAGGGTTAACCTCCCAAGTGGTTAAGGACCTTGAAACCTCGCAGAAAATCATTGTCATCCGCGAAGCGACGCTTTGGCTCGGGATTAACATTTTTTGCAGGTTCATTTGGCCTAAAAGTAACGTGGTACACGAGTCCGAGACAAAGCGCCGCGAAGCAGCGCTTTGGCTTGAGTATGGAGAATAATTACCCAAAATTGTTTTTTCATTCTCTCGCGTGCAGTGGCAGCGAGCGGCGGCGCAACTACTCTCCCTCCCGCCAGATCCCATTTTCACTACTCTACTCATTACCTGTCGTCTTACCGGATTATTCCTAGCTACTACTTCATTCCCCCCCTCATTTCTGCCTCACTATGAATACTCCTGTACTTCTGCCACAGTCCCAGCAGGAACGTCATAAGAGGGCACGTGTTGATGTATCCAGTCCAGTACGTGACCCTGCGATTGACCGCGCATTTGATCTGATGCAAACTGATCCAACTGTGCCTCCTCATGTGAAGGACCTATTCTGCCACCTTATGGAGACCAAGGATCAATTCATGGAATGGATACTCCAGCAGTAGCGTGAGTTGAAAGAAGAGGTACTTTCTTCTCGTGCGGAAAACAAACTCCTGAAGAGTACTAATCCTCATTCCGACTCTTCTGTTCCCATATCGTCACAGTCAACTATTTCTCAGGATCATATTTCCAATTCTCCCACCCAACCAATTATTACAGAGGATGCGTTCGAGATTAGAGAACGTCAGCGCTCAATTATTGTAGCAGGAGTGCCCGAATCTCGTGATCCTGTCCCCAGTGCACGTCCCAGTTACGATTTCGACTGCGTTCAACAAATCCTTGATCACCTATCGATTGAAGCCGTCCCCATCACCACTTTTCGCAAGGGGCGCCCTTCTATTAGTAGACCACGTTTATTAAACGTTATTTTTCCATCCACCTTCTATAGGGTAATTTATACTAGATGCGTGCGTGCGTCAGTGGCGCATCAGTCGCACGCATTTGCGAGGGATTTTTCATGAAGACCGGTCAAGGCGGCATGCACATCCTCAATGAAAAGAACGTGCGGCCGTCGCAAGGCCGTGAACGCGTGCGTCTGAGTTGCGGCTGCGATGCGACTGTGATGCGACTGAGTCCTATCCTTCATCATATAGACGCACGCGCGTCAGTCGCACGCATCCAGTATAAATTACCCTTATCGCAATCTCACTCTCAACAGGGCTCACTATTTGAAACCCTTTCATACTCGTGTTTTCATACGTCCTTCGCTTTCCAAAGCTGAACGTGAAAAAATCCGTCTAGGGCGCAGTAGTAAGTCTCCTTCAGGAATCACCAATGGTACGGTTGTTACTAACACGATTGACTCCCACTCCCACACCAGTGCATCACCAGCTACTGTCTCAACGTGTGATCCACCCATGAATTGTAGCCCAATTAACAATCCATCCAGTTGTGCGGGAAACGCTTGATATTCACTCGGAAATCCAAACTCATAAACTGTTTCGTGACGAAGGTACGGTCTGTCTTGAAAAATTCGCATCTTCTTTCTTATGAGCTTGCTCATTACGGGTACGATTTAGTGGTTCTAACAGAGACGTGGCTAAACTCCACACACCACACCAACTTTTTTCTTGATTCTCCTCTCTATCAGGTGGTACGTTGTGACAGATTAAGGAAAAAGGGGGAGGTGTCATGTTCTTACTCCGCGACCATTTAATATATGAGTTCATTTTCTCAGAGTCGGTTTTCGATTCCCATGAGCTGCTTCGCTGTGAGGTCCTACTAGGTGAAGGTAAAGTGAGAGTTATAGGAATCTATCGTTCTCCGTCCTGTTCCAGGTCTAGAAATTCACAAATGATTAAAGCCATTAGTGATTTGGTATCGCAGGAGTGTCCTTCCCTTCTTGTCGGAGATTTTAATTACCCGGATATTTCATGGAACACTTCTCCTCCCACTAGCAAATCGTCTGTCTCAAGGGACTTCGTTTCATTTTGCATAAATCACAAACTAAGGAGTTTTGTTCTGGTTCCAACTAGGGAAGAACACACGCTTGACTTAATTATGTCCAGTGAGCATTCATTAATCGATAACGTTACCACCTTGCCACCATTGGGTAGTAATGACCATCACGTGATAAAATTTAACCTTCGATATACTTCATGTCCAACTTTATACTACCAGGTTAGAGATTTTGGCAAGGCACGACTCGATGAAATATCCAAATACTTGCAAGCAGTGGATTGGATAGGAACCTTTTCTTGTCTTCATACTGTTAACGAGATGTATGAAACCTTCTTAGCAGTGCTTCATCACTGTATAGAAATGTTTGTACCTACCTCCACCAAATCTCTCAGGCAATCTAGGCTTCCGACATACCTCAGTTCTCTAGCCGGCAGGCGTAATATCGCATGGGTCAAATCTATTAATTTCCCCACCTCCAGAAATCGGGAATGTTTCAAATTACTCACCGCGAAGTACTGCAAAAAGATGAATAAGTATCATACATCAATAGTAAAGAAGGTGTTAGCTTGTAGGAAAGTGGCTCCGTTTTACCGATTAATCAAGTCCAGGATTAAAGGCAAACATCGAATGCAAGTCTTGGTTGATGAAAACGGGTTGGACATTATACGGATCTAGCCAAAGCCGAGCTCCTTGCAAGTCATTTCCACAATGGTTTCCAGGTCGGGGTCATAAATGAATCTAGAACATCTACTGCAGAATTCCCTGAAATGGTTGACTCTGTGTGGTTCAACAAGTACAAAATATTTGAACTGCTTACAAAGTGGCCGAAATCACGATCACGTACACCTGATGAGATTCCCTTTAGGTTCATTCGAAGTATTGCAGCCGAAATAGCTGCGCCCTTGGAGTTCATCTTTAATTTGAGTTTTGTGAGTGCCAAAATCCCGGAGAGGTGGAAAGAGGCGTATGTCACACCCATTCCCAAGAAGCAACCATTCTCCATCCCTGGTAATTTCAGACCAATTAGTATTACATCTACTTTCGCGCGTGTCTTCGAAAAAATAATCATGAAAAACGCTATCGTAAGACACCTGGAAGCTCATCAGATAATTCCCCCAGAACAACATGGCTTTAGAAGCGGTTGCTCAACTGTAACCCAAATGTTGGAATCTCTAAATGATTGGACGAATGAAATTAGTCAGAAACGCAGCGTAGATGTTATTTATTTCGACTTTGAGAAAGCCTTTGATAAGGTTCCTCACGATAAGTGAGACAGCCTTTGATAAGGTTCCTCATGATAAGCTAATCGACAGGCTGCATCAAGTAGGAATTCACAGTAGAATCATAAAATGGATAGCGAAGTACCTCACCGCCAGAAGATTCAAAGTTAGAATCGGAGAAGCGTTTTCCTCAGTGAAGTATGTGCTCGGCGGGATTCCACAGGGTTCGCTCCTTTCCCCCATCCTCTTCAACATATACACTCATGATTTACTCCTGATTTGTAAGAGATCTAACGTTTTCTGTAAGACCTTCGCAGATGACATCAAGTTGTATGGTCGAGCATGCTGTCAGGGCGACGTTACGGAGTTACAGTCTGCTATCGACGCTGTCTACAACTGGTCTCTACGGTGGGGTCTTCCATTATCTGGTAGTAAAACCAAAGTACTTCATTTAGGAAATTCAAATAGCAGAACTGAGTATTTTGTTGATGGACAAAGTGCAAGCTGTTTTCGAGACAAATGACCTGGGTTTCCATCTCACTGAAAAGCTAAACTTTGACAAACATTGCGAAAATATTGCTTCTAAAGCTATGAATAGGATCTTCAGTCTATTCAAATGTTTGTCAACTAACGACATTCAAATACTCCTAAAAGAATATAAGGTCTTTATTCGCCCAATGCTTGAGTATGGTACCGCAATATTTAATCCTAGCAAGATAAAGAGTGTTGCAATATTAGAGAGAATACAAAACAGTTTTACCAGGAAATTATGATTGAGAGCACGCAAATTTGACTATGCTAATATCCCACCTAGTAATCTCAGGAACCGTTTACTGGGTCTCAAATCACTTGAACATCGTAGACGCAAGTTTGACCTCATTGTGGTGTACAAGATACTCCATGGTCACACAAGGCTGAACAAATCTTCCTTCTTTACAATCTGTGACACCGTAACCCGTGGCGAGAGGAGTAAAATTCGTTTGCCTCACTCTAGGTGTTCTGTTAGGGCCCATTTTTTCGTTCATCGAGCGGGTTCTGATTATCTTAAGCTGTGCAAGCGACAAGTCATTCCTCCGATATGTCATCCTTCATTAGATTATTAGATGGGTTTCTGAAAAATACTTAGCGTTTCCTTTTTTTGTGTTCTTTCTTGTGTTTTTTTAAATATAATTATTTTTGCGTCAGCCTGTCTTTCTTATACTTTATCGTTGTTTTACTAGTGACATTTAATTTTGTTTAATTCCCTCAGATGTTTTGTGTTTTAATCACATGCGTAATATGCATGTAACAAAATAAATAAATAAATAAAAGAGGAATACAACACTAATAATCCCCTATATAATAATTCTCTAGCCCCCCTGTGTACTTTGACCGTGTCGATTCATAAACGAGCTGCCATTGGCTAATGCTGGCTCTCGCTCACGCCCACCCGCTTGACACTGGCGCTATACTCCTCGAGGAGTATAGCACCTTGCGTCGTCATCGCTGGCGACGGCGGCCGCCAATGTTGGCGACCCCTCACAATCGATACGCGCCTGCGCCGCAGTCGCCAATATTGGCGGCCGCCGATCGCCAATGTTGGCGACCAATCGATAGACACTGACGTCGCAGTCGCCAGCGACGGTGGCTGCCGCCGCCGATCCGCCCACAATCGATGCGCATCAGCCTCACAGTCGCCGGCGACGGCGACGCGAGGTGCTACCCAGTGTGACCGGCTGTAAACAACACTGATCTCTGAATTCGTGGTGTGGTCCCAACACGACAGCGAAAGTGACGGCATGCCACGGAGAGAGTTACGGGATGATTCGATAAAATTCACTTTTCACCCATAGCTGAAAGTGTTCAAGCAGTAAATCCGAAGAAGGGAGAGCAGATAAGTTTGGAGAAAGCTTTTCGCCGAAAAACGAGTGAATGTGCCCGATTAGGAAAGCTTTTGCCACTCACAACAGGGAAAAATCACCCAAGACCTCAGCACTTCGGAACCACAACTGAAAACCTTTGAAGCACATACCCTTTTGTTGGGCATGACAATAGTCTTTCTGCTAACATAATGACAAGGGTTAACCTCCCAAGCGGTCGAGGACCTTGAAACTTCGTAGAAAATCATTGTCATCCGCGAAGCGCGAATAGCGCCGCGAAGCGGCGCTTTGGCTTGAGATTAACATTTTTTGCAGGTTCATTTGGCCTAAAAGTAACGTGGTACAGGGGTCCGAAACAAAGCGCCGCGAAGCGGCGCTTTGGCTTGGGGATGGAGAATAATTACGTAAAATTGTTTGCCTTGTTGGTCATCAACACCCACCATTCTGAGCATGACGCTGGGCATGGGGTCACTATTAAGATATACATATGTATGGTACCTGGAGTTTCCTACTCCAGGGGTGGTATGCACGAAAGTTCCGAACGTTGCGATAGGTACCCGGCAGTTTCCTGGAG
>KN727327.1:0-13494 GCA_000816745.1 Ancylostoma duodenale
CACGAGTACTAAATTTGTTTAACAAGACACGATTCATTTCCTTACGAAATCAGCATCATCTTCTGCTTCGTAACAGCGGCCATACCGTAACTGTATAAAATGGCCTCACGACACAAAATGAATATGATTTTCGTGATTAGCGCATGGAATAAGTCTTAGAGGCGAAATTCGGGCTAAATTTTCGATTTTGTTATTTGTAGGACGGAATAGCGCCTGGCCGAATAACGCCTAGCGGTTGAATACTAGCAAGTGGAAGAAGAATATAAGGGTACTTTAGTCGAATACTAGTGAAAAGAAGTCATATCTCCACGTCAGGAGGGATCCGGGCCAGCCGGGTTCCAGCAACGCGCCTACGGTGGATTTTAATAACATCAGTCAGGGAAACAGTGGCGCCCATTTGTTTCTGATAGAATGAGCGATTCATTTTCTAACAATCCTCACAAATGTTTTTTGTGCATATGTATACTCATGTGAAGCTGCTCATGTAGGGACCACAAATAGGCACTTAACCATTGCCGAAAGTTATGTGCATATTATTCGCTAGCAGATATCCTAACTTTTCTCGAGATTGACACCGAATAACGACTGAATTCCTTTCTGCTTTTTTTTTTGCAAGAAAAATTGCCGTCATCCTGAGGGAAAGTGGGAAAGTTGTTTGTTGTTCTTTTTTCCATTTCTTTCCGTGTCAGGGATATTGGAGCCCATGTCGTTAAAGAACCAAGGATTTGTTCGCGTTCTGTTTTTCCCATGAACACCGAGGATGTGTTGAAGATTTCCAAAGGGGGCTTCGTAAAATCTGGATTTTCCAAAGGGGGCTTCGTTTTGGTTCGGACCCTACGACAGGCTCGTGCTGGGGCCTGATTGGCCCATTTTTGGACTATGAATTTTATATGTTTGTTTTGGAAAGTATATCCAGAAACTAGGGGCTGATAGGACTTCCTCGCCATCCTAATGCTCGTAACAGGTGACCTTAATGTTTTAAATCTCTAAATTCATGTGAAGTCGTTGGGTGAGGAGAATGGGTGGGACATTCTTGTTCCCCATCTGTTCCTTGTTTCATTCCTCCCATTGTAACGTATTGTCTCTTTGCACTTATGGCACAGCAACTCAAACTTCTGTTTTCTTCTCTTCGCAGAAATTTGCCGTCTAGAGCTACAAGCAGCTTGGTGGCGTGGCAAGGGGGGGGGGGGAGGAAGAAAGTGGTGCTGGTCTGAAATCAACCAGCCGTTTAGGGTGCCGACCCATGGATGGCGATCACACCTAGCTCACACCTATAATTATCCGGCTGTCTGGGTGGGGAACAAGACGAGCCCATAGTATTGTACATATGTTATAGGCTTGATGTTACGTTACAATCCTGAAAGCTTGCCTTATAAAGAGGTTGAGATTCGCGTGGAATTCGTTTTTACTTTTGCAAATGGCTGACCATTTTTAATTTCAGAATACTTACCACTCTTAGTAGTCTAAACTGTTCAAGCAATTCAAGATCATGACCTAAACGGATCGCCGTATGGGCCGCAAACTTGCTCTTCAGAGCTAAGACAGAAAATTATTTTGTAGCAAGACGCTGTCAATGCCTTTTCTCATATAGCTTCTTAAGCACGCATTCATTGTTTTCCAAAATCAGTGTTCTGCAAACTTTTACTGAAAACACTTACTGGAATAAGTTAGAGCATCTTCATCGCTGGGTAGCAAGTGAGTGGTATTTGAAGTGTGCGGTGATTCTGTCTACCTTATATAGTGCAATCCCCTTCAGAAGAAAAACATATAACGAAGGGAATTTTCTAACTGGAACTTCACAAAATCCCTGAATAATGAGCAGCAGCTTGTTGAACGTTGTTGAAAAATGCGTTCGCAAATGAAATGTTTCTGCTAGTATTACACACTCATCAACGGATGTGGGATATTGTGAATATCTGTCACTAAGATCCTGAAATTGGGCATAATCTCCCAATAACGAGCAGTGGCTCGCGGCAATGTTGAAAATTTGTTTGGGCTGATTGATATGGTACTCCGCAATTACTTCTCGCTTGCACCTTTTGAACACCTAACATTCACTTTTTCTAAAGTGCTTGTGGTCACTTTATCCGCTTCATTTTGAATTGTTAAAAACCTCCTACTTGTATTGTTCTTACCTTAAACGCTTTAATAGGCATCTCCGTTGTGCTTTAACATGATTTAACTACATACATTCGCCTCAATTTGGGCACAGACGACTTCGGAGATAATCGATGTGCTTTATTACGCCTTAGCTCACCTTAAGGGCTAGACTCACATACGTTTGCATTTGTTCCGCACATTATTTTATTTCCGCATTCTACGGATATTCCGCGTGAAAGAGAGAGAGAGAGGATAGAACAGAAGAAATAGAATCGAAGAAGGAAAGAGCCGAAGAATAGTTAGAGAAAGAGAAAAGATAGAAAGACACAACCCGCATCGGCATTGCCAGCATCGTCGTCACCTCTTCTACATTGACTAAAGTCCAGCTTGTCATGTGCAAACTGGACGATGCAGTCGTTCACTTGATTCACTTCATCCTCACTTGCACATTGATTCCTATCGATGAAATCCCATACTTTTAATTGTTAGCTGCAATTCGCAATAACCAGCTAGTTTTTTTTTCAAATAACGGGGGTTCGAAGCCTTATTGCATTCATTTCACTTTTGGTGAAACTATTCATCCAGTCGTAGCTTTAAACTGTCAAAAAAAAACACAAATTTCGATGTTTCCAAGAGCAACGACCGCAGTTGGAAAAATGTGTAGTGCTGTAGATTGAGCCAGAAGGATCTCTGCAACGCTTGTGCTCTTCCACGTCATTATCTCCAACAAGAAGATCATTGATTAACATGTTAGGCATAACTGTGTGTCATGGTCGAACGCTGTCTTCAGTCATCTCTAACATGTCGACCCATGATCTGCTTGCGGAAGATAACGATGTGGAACGACATGGAGGATTCTAAGCGTTGCCCGATGTGGAACGACATGGAGGATTCTAAGCGTTGCGGAGAGGCTTCTGTCTGAATCAACAGCAGTATATATACATTTACTTGTGACTGTCAATTACGCGCGTGGGACCCTAATTAGCGTGGCCGAGCAACTCGGCCAATGTACACGTTGGCCTTGCTTTGCAATGCAAATCTCATCTAATCCTTCTGTATCCCCTCTACATAATAAAAGGTGAAGCTATTGCGAAATTGTCTGTCTGTCGCCCGGTAACTCATCTTTTGAGAGAGCCGAAGGGATGCCGATTTTTTTTCGTTTTAGAGCAGAATTCTCGTTGTGAGGGTGGAGATTGGCAGCAAAAAGAAAGGGGAAGATTGAGGAGGGTTCTACACTCTTATCGGGACGATTATTTCGCGCTCACCCAATCTGACAGTGTGCTGCACCAAAACATACAGTAACTGCGCAGCACCAGCTGAAGTTTTGCGATTATCTCAACAGTGCATTTGGAGATGTTCGAGTTGGAAGGTATGCAGTTCAGTCTGATCGAATGCAATCCGAATTGCTGGCAACAGTCTTCACGATAATGCCAAGTGAAGGGAGAATGAATCGGAATCTCCCTGATTTCTGGTGTGGAGCAGCATAATCTCTCTCCGTTGCTGCTCTACAATATTCCTGATTGTTGGTACAGGGAGATCAGGCCGTTCAACAATTTTAGAAACATGGGGTGCCTTGTATGTGGTGCAGTGCGCATTTCAACTGCTAAGTTAGAGGCGATCAAGTGGTGAAGAGCGTTTCCGACATTATTTTGAAAATTGGACATTTTTCCAGCAAGAAACGGGCCAATCCTTGAAAACAATAATGATGGAATTGATTTTGAAAGAGGAAGGATGTACCTTCATAATGAAAAGAAGGATGACAAGTGTTCTATTAAAGCTTCGAAGATAGCGGCTGTCAAACTGACCGCTCACAAAATCGGACATTTCATACTTCACGACCTAATATCTCTCACAGTATGGCACAAGTTTGGTTCCACAAGTTTGAAGACGTCAACTTTGACTTGAGACAAACCACGATCGGTCAAAGTGCATGATGAGCGCATCTTGCAGCTCGCTGAAGAAAATTCGCAACGAGACACCTGTGAGCTTCCATACTAACTCCAGCGTCAATACGATGCAGTAATTTTTCATGTGTGTCGGCTCGAAGAGACAAGCAAATACGGCTTATAAATACCTCACGATTTGATTGGCCACCTGCTTCAACTGTAAAGAGATGGATACGCGAACTTTTTGACTTTCCGACGAACTTTTCAGGTACATAGATTACACGCGGAAGCATAAATGACTCGGACACCGCTGACCTGGAATTTCAATAAACTTCATTCTCAGAAAACAACACTCAGTATCTGATGGAATTGCAAGTGAACTGTCCACTGGAAACTGCTCCCAACAGACCCTATTGTTACTGCCAAAATTTCTGTCGCTCGTGAAGGCGTATATTTTGCTTGTATTTTGCTTCATTACATTGAGTAGGAGAAATTAATTGGGAGGAATGTCTAAAAATGGCCGGGAAATTTTGCGACAACCTACCTATTGAGCGGAGGCAATACGCCCCGGCGCACATTTTTTGAACATAAATTAACATGTGAAGAAATTACTTCACTCTGTCTATTTTCGCATCACTCTAGTAGCATTGAGCCGTGACACAGTGTATGCATCCACTGCTACTCCTTCTTCTTTAGCGTTTTTCCAGTTTGGTAGCGGGGTCCTTGTTGGTGATCTTTTGACGCCACTTTGCCCTATCGTGCTCCGAGTCCGGATGAATTCCTGCTAACTTGAAATTCCGTCTTTTTCATATGGTGGCACGCTCAAAGTGAGGTTCAAGTTCTTGATGATGGAGCTGATTCACTGAGTATTGACTCCATACAACGACTTTCGTCTTCATTAGATCACATTAACAAATATATACAACCAAAAAATGGCAACGAAGCGCACAACGCAAACGTAAAGCGTCGTCGAAAAATGAGCGACTCCTATGAACAGTGTATGTACTACTCACCCACGAACGAGCTGCTGCAACAACGGCTAAAACAAATTGAGGAAGAAAAAAGTATTAAGACCCATCACAAGACAAACGTATCCATACAAGGGAATTTCTGCATCAGAATTTTTCAAGTGATTCGAGTCTTTAGCGAAAACATTATACCTTGATGAGAAGGGAAGGAAGAGAAAATGGACGGGAGAACGCTAGTCAACACTTTCCACATGAGTAGGCACAGTTTTCTCGCATGAAAATCGGCACCGTTCGACACAACTCCGGTCGTTCGGACACCCAACGCTTACACGCGTGACGCAGATCGTAGCATGAACCTTCCGTGCCGTCACCAAAGCGGAACCTCTTCGCAGTCGGCGCTTCTGCAACAGAAACTCTATAATCGTACGTGTACACAGAAAAAATGGAAGTGGGCGCTTTCTGGAAGTTTCCAGGTATGGGCGAGCTCCCGTTTGGCTTCAGGTAATCAGTTTCGGTGGCCTGAACTGGCCAACACTGAGCATTTTGGGTAAACCAACTGGTTTGTAAAAAGGTAATTTTCCAGAAAATTCGATACCTAGTATATAAGGAACTGAGTGCCCAACTGATGCTCTATTAGGGTAGACCAGGGATTGCTAGTGCGTATACCTCCGCTCCAAAAAATAACGAAACCTTCTCAACAACGCTGCGACACTCTGCGCGACTGTCTACCAATCAGGTGGCATCATGCAGCCTGCTTATGATAGTTCCAAAGGAGTTGCCTGTCCCACTAGATCAGAACGATGTTTTCAAAAGTCAGCCTCGTACTGTGCTCCTGACAAATGATCGCACTTGAAACCGTGCCTGGACCCTGCTATCACATTTTGAGGACCACAAGAAGCATCAAGATTCGGAGGCAGGTAACCCGGCATCAGTGAACTCTGTCTGCGCACCTCCACCTCTACGTTATTCTATGCGAATTCACCCCAAATGCTAAGAGTTAAACTCGTTATTCTTCTTTTATGTGAGGAGCAGAAGCAAAAAGCGGACTAGGGAATCATCCTGGGCTAGAAGGTTCATGAACCAAGCGCATAGCCAAACCAAATCAGGCTAGCAAACCAACTTTCACGTCCTGTGCCTCCTCATAACTTAATCGATGCCATAACCCATCACGCTGACCATCGGTGGTTTACAAGTCATCTTTAGTGAATCCCACCTCAGGTTAACTTACAGGATTATGTCAGTGTAGTACTAAAAGTGCTCCTTCAACAATGTCATCAGTCGTGAATCTAACCTCTTTCAGTGGACCGTGCAGGAATAATAAAGACTGTCATTATATGCTCAAAATTCTATAATATCATGTCCTTGGTTGTGATAAATTGAAAGAAAACCTACCCTCTTACCTTGGTCATTATTGTAATTTGTGAAGTTGCATATATTGAAAATGTATTGCGATGATTTTGTTGAGTAACTAATTGATACTATAGTGATGTGGAACTTTGCTATTGCTTTGAGATGTTTCAATTGCTGACAAGGAGAAATTTGTACTTGATTATGTCAACTGAAATACTGAAATTATTGAACGCATATTCTTCAGAGTCATAGTGAACGGATAAGGCCAAGCAACGAGATGTTACGTTTTGATTCTGAAGACAATTCGCACTAAGTACGTAAACGTTAACCTACCAATAGCTTCAGACTTGTGTTGTGCACGTTCCAGTACCGCAGTGGCTACTACTTTAACACCTTCCCAGGTTTCCCTAGCCGTCGGTATCAATTCCGATTCGCCAAGGATAAATCCGTCCCAATCTGAAGTGATGAAATGATGATATCGTTTTGGTGAGCGATCATAAACTGTGATTTGTGCAATCCTTACTTTTCTCATCCGGGCGCAACTCGAGGAGATAGACGTACTTCACTCCGCCAGCATGTTTCGCCCAGTCTTCGCTACCACCAGAAGCCGGGTCTAGAAAATGATTCGTGAGAATAAGGGCAGAAAGGCATACTGAATCAGAAAATCTTACAGAGCGTGTCTGCCCCGCTTCCGACCACGTACTTGGTGCCGTAAACGTCTTGCAATGCTTTTGCAGCTTTCTTCCCAACATCATACTGGAAAATACGAGCTTTTACTTATGCTCCTACTTACACAAACAAGGTAAAAAGGTTCAAAAAAGATGGAAACCAGGTAAGGTTAGCAATATTTATATAATTTCTATTTATATTATTACCCAAGAAACCTAGATCCTCTCTAGTAATTGTAGGAGAATGATATTATATTATTCATACTTCCTTTTTTCGCACCAAGCTATGCCATACTACTGCCGCTCTAGAGCGAACCTGTCGCGAAGCGATCGTTCCCGATCACAGGGAGGCCGGGCACCGTACCCATAATCGTGGCTTGGGCGGCTATAATCTGAATTTGACCAAATCCGCCCTATCGGCCATCGGCAGCTACGCGCCTCAGTTTTTGCCACGAGCACCCCTCCGCCTGCGCGGGCTCTTCTCTTATTCATTTCTCATTTTGCTCATGTTCCACTACTACATTATTACATCCCTTATTTCTATTATATCACGTTACTATTATATGTACATTGTGCTTCATAACCTCTAGCTGACTAGTCTTCTACTTCATTGATCGCTTAACGATATTATTGCACTCAATATTTACATCAGGTTTAATAAATTCTTGCTGAACTTGCGTTAACCCATTTCCACTAAAAGTTTCTCCGACTGTCATATTGTCTTTGGTTGATTTAATGTTTTCCTTGTACATGTGGTTGTTGTTTCATTGGGTGGCCAAACCGATCAGGCTCACTGAACCTCCGATTTGCGACAAAAGCTATTGTGAACAAGTGTTCTTAGACACCTGGACAAGAATGTAGTGAATATTTAGAGACACCTGCGTGGCAAAAAAGAGTGAGAAAAGTATGAAAGGTAAACTCCATTTCGAAAAATGCTCACCAACTCCTGGATATCGCCCGGATAACTGTCCTTTCGGTGACCATACGGGTGAATCCAAATTTGTGAGTAGGTGTGCAGTGTAATGAAAGCATCCACACGTCCTTTATAACGTCGCGATAGGATCGCGTCACGAACAGCTCTTTAAATGAGTGATGAAATACAATGAACTAGAAAGTTTTCTGGGGCAGAAAATAGCAGCAATTGCCAGAACGGGGGAAGCTCACCTCGCTTCTGGCTCACTGAACGCTCCCGTTCCTTGGTAAATCTCGGAGCATGGATCGTCGCTTGAACCGCTTTCTGGAGAAAAACGAAGTTTTTTTTAAATTGAACAATAAGCTAACTAAAGGCACCTTTAAAGTGGAAGTCGAAGTTTCGGTTGAGATCGACGCCGCGACAGCAGCGATTTCGGCCCCAGCTGTCCTTACGACACTGCATCGACGAGCGATTCTTCCTCCATAGACGGATCTTCACCAGCTGCTCTGATTCTGCATGTTTCACCCAGCAAAAATTGTCAACTTACATGAGGATTAGTTGATGAGCGTGTGAATTCATAGCCATCCGGATTCACGCAAGGAACGATAACAAATGTGATCTCTTCGAGTAGTTTTTTGATGGCTGGATCAGTCTTGTAGCGAGAGGTGAGCTGGAATGAAGCAAGAACAATGGAACGAAAGAGGTCGTAGCCCGAGCACAACCAGACACAATTGAAGTTTTAGCGACGATATCTCAAGACAGTAGCGACAAATAGTAGTAGAATACTGCTGAATAATGGTATGGATTCGTTGAAATTCTTTCATAACTTTCCCATGTGTTTTGTTGAAGACGGAGGATTGCTAGAGTTCGGGGAGGGAAGCAGTGATACAAAATGGCGGAAAAATTTTGCTAGCTACAACTATTAGGTTGGTGCAAAAGTAATGCGCGTTTTTCGTTGCTTCATTTTCGGTGCAGAAAACTTCAGGGGTCTCTTACAATCGGTATGACAAGTTGCATATGATTTTGTAGCAAATTTCATGGTCTTTTCAAATATCTTATGCGTTTCGAACGAAATTCACGTTTTTGGTGAATGTTTAATTCTGGAATGAAAGGTGCCAAAACAAGTTTTTTGCCATTCTGACTTCAGCGAGCTAAAACTCGGCGGCATCGCAGCAGGAGCCGCTCGGAATACCACCATAGTTTTGCCAAAGGAAGTGTGAGCGAATGCATTTTGCCAAGCTGCTTGTTTTTCGACTCGCTGTGCCTTGCTTCGAAAGTAAGGAATGTCGCATAGGTCTTCCTGAGATTTGCGACCCCCAAGTGATGACAGTAAACAAAGAGCACCTATTCAAAACAACATGTTTAGTTTCGCAGAACCTCGCCGATGACTGCTGTCAGACCATCCCCTGCTTCAGTGAGAATGGAATGATGAAAAATCTTGACGAATAGATGTTGATAATACTGAACGAGTACCAGATTGATCCTCCTTGCGAGGACTGCTTCGCGCTTTTGTAGTGAAAGAATTGCCACCAAACACTCGGCTGCTTAGTGATAAACTATGAAGCGTATACCTTCTACGACAAAGTGAAGCGCCTTCCTCGACAGTTGGACGAGAAAGGTGTACCGAAACACTCCCAGAAACCGAAGCAACACCAAAATAAGGTCGTGGCAAATTTGTGGTGACCTGCTGCAAAAACCGCTCACTGCAGACCAACCATTCTTTCTCCTCTGGGAAGTACTTTCAAGAGTAAATGAAATAAAATAGCAACTTCACGGTGTGAGCTTAGCATTGCTCAATAAAACGGATTCCACAGTCCTAAACAGCACCGCCTAAGCAGACCTTGCACGACAGATACTCTACAGGCTGGAGCAACTGGGCTGCGAAGCTAGGACTCATACCTCATAATCAGCAAACCTCTTGCTCACCGTCTACCATTTCCCCGAGTACTTGGACGATTTCTTCCAGGAGAATTTTCTCGAAGACTAAAGGGACACCAAAATTGACCTCCGGAAGTTCGTCGATCCTAGAAGGCCCTGTTAGAAATGTGCGGTAGTCGGAGAACATAGACCTTATTTTTAAAGATTTGCGAGTACGACAGTTCTGAGCCTTCCGAAAAAGATTGATTTTGAACAGAGTTATGAGGTTCGGAAACAAAGGCATGAAAACGCGCATTATTTTTGCACCAACCTAATAATACCACAAGAATGGGCGGGTCCAGCTAGATAATGCGCGCGACGTATGGCACCTACTATTTATGCACATGCTTCTTTGGAAAATTGTCTAATCCTTGTATATCGTTCCTAAGAAGAAGATTTTCCTCTCTATGTTCGGAATTTTTTCAGTTTCTCTTATGTAAGTAAAAAGACAATTTTGGAGATGCTCAAAGCATGACAGTTACGAGAAGTTTTATTTAACACATTCACGACAATGTGCTCAACCGGTCGACATGTGTGGTGCGACGCGTGGGATCGCGTGCACAACCGGTTGAGCGCAAATATGTGGCTAAAGGACCGCCCGTGTCCCACGCGGCACACCATGCCGAATTCGTAAGGTCGCGAATGTGTTCAGGAGGTTGTGTGGGCGACGAAAAGGGCGTGGTCAACCACAGAATTTTGTGGTTATTGGTGTGGAAATGAGAAATAAAATTAGAAATTGAAAGAGACAGCTATTCAGTCGGAGAAAAAGAGAAAGCAAAAGTGAAAATACTATTTTCTGTACAGAAAACGTTGACCTATGTAAGGAAATTTTGAAAAAGTAAAGAGAAAATCTTGCTGTACTCCTCGGAATGCTCAATCCTTCAATTTTCCACGTCGGTCTATCATAAATTGCTGGGCCCCTACTTGTACATAATCACAAGTACACGGCTTAGTTACTTAGTTTCTTCGCATAAAACATTTTATTTAGAAAATCGAGGTCAATGCTTGTAGAAAACTTTTTCCTTTCAGCAGAAAAAGGCTCAAGATATAAGGGGTTCTTTAGCTCTTTACTGTTGTTCTTCAAACTGTTCAAATAAGGTGAAGGGTAAAAATAAAGCATAATGTAATAGCATACATAGAAATAAAATAAAGCATAACATAGCATAGCATACAGCACAATAAGGCGAGATAGTACTTGAAGAAATGAATTTCTAGAAATGAGTAATTCTGCAGGAAAATTCGTTCCGAGAGTATCGCTGCAGGAGGAAACGAAGCGCTTTTTTTTTGCATTTTCACAAAGACGAACTCCTCAAATATTGAGGATTTGTAGAGGGTCCTAGAGAATTTTGCACGAAGTTCATGTGAGCCCTGAACTGTCTAAGAACTGAAAATTGAAATCTGCTAACGTTAGTTATCTTCTCCTACTACGTACAGTAGCGGTCGGAAAGATATTATCAGTGGTATTTTGAAGTTGCAACTTTCCATTATAACTAAACTTGGAATTGAACTATTCAGCCGAAATTTTAGGATGTGATGAGGGCCAAAGTACTCTTTCTTTTCACTGCATAACATTGACGCAAACTGCTTTCCAACGGAACTACCGCATTCGAAGTCCAAATTCAGCACTTTCTTCAACATGATGAACATGATTCTTTCTTCGTTTGTATCGCCTCAATTCGATCCGCAGAGGAGCTATACTTAGAATATTTCTTCGTATCTTGAGTGAGTAATTTGCAGTAATAGTCACGTTCTGTACTTCTTCTCCTTACAAAGAAAAGTGCAATTACCAAAAAGCCCAAAAAAGTGAGAAAAAGGAGTTATTAATTATCTCGAAAAAAAAAGACAACCATACCGACGGAGGATATTTCTATGATATCCACTACTAAGAACTATTCTGACATTGATATAGGAAGTTTACCTCTGTCAATATTCTTTGGATACAATAAAAAATTTGAAGAACTATTCTGACATTGATATAGGAAGTTTACCTCTGTCAATATTCTTTGGATACAATAAAAAATTTGGTGAACTATTCTGACATTGATATAGGAAGTTTACCTCTGTCAATATTCTTTGGATACAATAAAAAATTTGGTAAATCCAACCAATTACTTTGTTCCTCGCATTTGAGCAGCAAAGGAAAGTGCAGCAATGACATCTGACGGAAAACATGGCCAATTATGTGCCTAATTGTACCAACTCTTTATTTTTCCCAGAAGGTGGTAGTGAAGATATTGGACGAAATTAAAAGAAGCCGAGGAAATTGATGTATATACTTAATAAAGCCACTAGAATTGAGTTTCTGTCCAGGTAAGCTGCTTCCAGGAAGCAGTCAATGGTCCTCAATACATATCCAAATTTCATCTGGATAGCTCAATCCAGAGATGAGTTATGGCAAAAAATCCTCTTGTCGAAATGGCGCTGATCATTTCATTTTCACTACGGCTGTACGTCTCGCATACCAAATCTCGCCCAAGAACATCTTGTGCGGATCCTCCTCCAGAGACGAATCCGCCCGGAAATCCTTCGGCGTCTGCTGCAGCGAAAGTTTTTCCCGCGATGCCGACCTCGTTTTTGCCGCGCTCACATCGCTAAGTGAAATTTTGCCCAATCAACGAATTAAACGGCGCTTGCAGAGGCTTTGCGCATGAAAGCCAGGGAACACTGCTTTTTGACTCACTAGGGCTAAGGCTGCCCGTGAAGTGCGCTTGGGACATGTGAAGTTGCCCAAGACGATCATTTTCGCATGGATTTCCACACCTTATTGGATATAAAGGATGGAGATACCTAAATGGTCCTACCTGATGGATAAAGTAAAGTGCGGTGTGCGGTGCAGCCCATTCCCTCGCATGGATACCGCCGTCAATCCAGAAAATTCGCTTCGTTCGATCTCGGCTTCCAATCTGAAAGGAGAACAGCGCTGAGAGAAGCGAAGCCAATGAAAAACCTGCCGATCAGCGATTGCGCATAATTCTATTAGAAATCTTGCAGTCTTCATTCAATTTCGCATAGGATTTTTTGCACCTGGATATCTAAACCGCATCGGATTCGAGCTAAAATGCGTCCAAAGGCCTACCTCTACGCCGTCGATAGACCTGCCCTCGTGCGAAGTGCCGATGGAGATGAACTGTACATGCTGTGGATCCTTCCTGGCCAGTGCACGCATCCACGAGACCATCTGCCCGTAGGATCCGTAACGGTGGAAGTCATAAAACGGTGTGGATGAATCGTCGTGCAATCGTCGTGGTCGTTTGCGCCTTTCCTTTGACTGGATCAGCCTGAGAAGATTCATTTCCTAACCATGAAAAAACCGCGAAGCTAAAGGAATTTTCTGAAAAGGGAAAACTATGGAAAAAAACGAACTTTTGAACGTCATCAATCGTCTTCAAATAGGCGATCTCCTGTTTGTCGAGCTGCTGGAGAAGGCTGCTGCCGACTTTCTGATCGACCATGACGTCCCAGAATCCATTCAATGTCTTGGATGTTTTCCAGAAATTCAGCTGTAAATAGGAATATATCAAATGACAAAATTCTCTCACAATCAGATCAGTGTTACTTGGTAGGGTTTCGTGAAACTGAAGGTTTAGGTAGCCTGTGTAGCAGGAAACATGTCCTGGAGACGTTATGGATGATGGAAGGGGGGGGGGGGGGAGGAGATGAAGGGGGAGGCACGTCTCATTACCGTAAGGTTG
>KN727327.1:13623-27820 GCA_000816745.1 Ancylostoma duodenale
GGGGGGGGGGGGGGGGGGGGGGAGAGATGGAAGGGGGAGCACGTCTCATTACCAAGGGTTGAATCCTTCTTGAAATGAAAAAACGAAAATCAGTCAGGGCCCTTCATGAGATGGAAGAAACAAAAAAAATTAGTGGGGGAACGGGAAAACTTAGGAGAAATCGTATCTTATTAGATGTGCGAAGTCATTTTTTTTTCCTATCACTATCTCGACTAAAATAACCCGGAATAATCCAGTGAAATCGTCCGTGTAAAAATCATGAACTTCAGGAAACCAAAGCCTAACAGGATTCATCTTCAAAATTCGGTCCCTGCCAGGTTTACGCACTTTCTGGATGAATAGCATGCCGCGGATTGCGGTCGGACTTGTCGAGGTTATTCTCAGAGGCGGCACGCATCATTGAGATTACCCAGGGTAAACGTGTTAGGAGTTCATAAGTTTGACCATCATTAACATGGGCGCCAGGGCGTTTACCTTGGGTAATCTCAATGACCCATCCAGCCCCAAAAATGAAGCGATGAGATCATTTCTCTCATTCGGTAAAATCTATCCCTTAGTGATCCACAAATTGGAATATTTTATGCATGATTTTATAATTTTTCATATATTTAAACATGTTTTTACATTATTTTTGATTTGAGGTGTTGATATATCTCTATTTCAGAAGGGGTTCCAGTTGATTTTCATGAAAATTACTACATTTTTACCACATCATTGGTAACTTAGTTACAATTCTCTGTGTCTACATTCTAGTAAAAAGGGTAGGATTTGGAGAGATTTTCAAAAATCTCCTGGGTCCGGATGCATCACCTAGAATACTCAGGGTAAACGTCCACGTTAACGGTGGGTAAATTTTGGGGGCGTTAACACGTTTACTTGAGTAATCCCAATGATGAGCGCGTCTTCTAGCGAAAACAACTTCCTGGATACCAATTTACTACTTGTTATTGTGATGGTCACATGGAATGTCACCAGCATGCGTCGCGACATTCCAGTTATGCTACAGGGATAGCGCGGCGCAAATCTTTTTATCCATACAGGTCACGCCCGGAGGCGATGACGGGGCGAAACCCGCGGCGGCGCGTCACGTCGTGCGGTTGTTCTGCGGAATTCCTCAGTATTCTGACCTTTACGCAAACCGGCTCTGGGGCTATGTGGAAAATGACGAATGCCCCGCGAACTGAGGAAAAATGCAGCGTGTCTCAGGTGAAACTCCAGGAATGAAAGATCGTGTTACAGTGAGTATGCACTTCTAAAAAGCTTCGCACCTAAAAACAGTGCAATCGGCCAAGGTTTTACTAGAAACCCGCAGCTATGAAGGCCTTAAAGGTGCTAAAGACTCCCTTTCTACCATCGCTTGCGGAATGCTTTGCAGACGGCTGCTTATGGAAATCCGCGCGATCAGAGGGGAGAAAACCGAAACGATCGGAAAAACACGTCCGTCGCCGGCGGTCGCTGACACCACCGCTCGATATGTGATCATCATCGGATCCTTCCATAAACACATCGTTCGATCCATCAGCAAATCCAATCGTGGAAAAGTGCCGCGCGACAACTGCAGCTACCGGTGGCTGGACGGCTTCCGACGGAGAAATGCCAAGTTTGGTGGCAGAATAAGGGCTACTCGGTAACGAACATCAAACACCAGCATCGTAAGAAATGGTAAATAACACGTAAAAAGTGGTAGGCTCCAGAAAACAGCTGACAATCTTGCGTGACCATAACCCTAGGTCACAGTTCCAGTGTACAACGCTAGAATTCTGAAAAAGCACGGGACAAAGTGTAGAAAATTTCTTATGAGAACCGCGGTGGAACGGGAAAACCCTTCAGATTGATGAATTCCCGTGGGAAGTACACAATTCCTCAAGAACCTTATGTGTGCATAACCGTGCTAACATTGAATTGCAAATCGGTCAACTATCGGTCATGATTGGACGGAGTTTGGGTTTCCAGAACGAATTTCCATAACCACAATCTATATCCTTTTCCTGCGATCTTGCGATGTTGCGCAGCTTCCCATCGCTCTCCCGTGCTTTCATGGGGACGACGAAAATATAATCCATCACAATTGTAGCTTACAATCCGCACACAAAATAGCATTTAGCCACGCCCACTGGGCAGCTATTGGGCCACAGGCTGAAAAATAGTAGTTTTCGAGGATGAACGCGCTCTTCTAGCTGGATAGATGCCATTTGTGATGTCGTCTCCAACACATAGCAGTGGTCTAAAGACATCTGGGGCCGCATGCATCATTGAGATTACCCAGGGTAAACATGTCAACACCACACAAATTTACCATTTGTTTGCACGGGCATCAACATATTTACCCTAGGTAGTCTCAATGATGCATCCAGGCCCTGGCTGTGAGCCGGAAGTGTAAATTAGCCGTATTTAGCCAAATATCAGGAGCCATTCGCCAGTAAAAAAGATAAAATTATCCAAAAGGGAACCCGACCATTTGGCTTATAGCTAGTGAAAGTCCTTCTCAACTCGCAGAGATCCTTAAGAGGTCGAGCGGTGCAACCCCTTGTTCTTGTTGGTGCTGGCACCGCTAGCAAAAAAAAGTTAGCAATGACCTGGTGGAGCAGCACTACGGCTCTGGTACAGGCAGTTAACAAATTACAGGGCCCATCATGGCCTGCCACGGGGTTGAAATGGGTAGAATGGCCAGAATGCCATTTGGTCTTTTTTGTGGTCTCACCTAGGAAATCCAGGATTGGAGTACTCATGTGGCGGGAATCTTGAACTTTTTCAGGAAGCTGCCTGTGTTAACTGAAGTGGTCGAGTTTCCTGAGTAAATTCTACCATAATACACTTGAATCCCTACCCCTACCCCTACCCCGCGATCATTTGAAATGGTTCGTGTCGTTTCACGAAAAATACATTCATTTTCCCCAGAGCCCCAGAGCAGGATTTATGAACGCATAACCAAGCGAAACCTGGCTAGCAAATCAAATTTCGCGTCCTGCGTCTCCTAGCATTACGTAGTCTCTACGATAACAAATCACGCTAACCATCGTTGGTTTGCTTGGTTATCGTTTCGTGAATTCCAGCGTAGGAAGATAATCCTAATTTGGAAAAACGGGAGGTAGTGATCCTCCCGGCAACGTTCAAACGTTCACGAATCTTGGTACTGGGACTGCTTTTCCTAGGAAAACATGGATCAATCTCTTCTATTTATCCCATAGGACGTGACGTTGGCCTGCCATCCATGGCTGTGGGTGCTCCAGTGCACCAGGTCAGCATTAACGATCCTGGCACGCAACAAAACCACATGCCATTGCGTTGCGTCATACAGGTTTCCCCTATTAGGCTCAGCGGAGGAAAAACCCAAGAACTGACAATACCTCCGCGCATTCCCGCTTGGTTACGCGGGTTCTTCAACGGCAATAAAGCACCAATTTCCCTAATGCACACAGACTATGAAGCTACCATGTTTATTAAAGCGTTTTCATTCATAAAAACCAGTGAAGCTCGATTTATGGTTGAGTTGGCCTTGGCAGGAAGGTGAACACGCAAAGTGAAGTTCAAGAGGGTTTCGAAAAAAGAGCAGCGGCAGCCTTGCGAGGAACTGGAGTTGCTGTAAAGTGAGAGAGAGAGAGTTAAGAGGGTTAGCCGAATGCCATATAGTACTTGAACGGCGGGTTTTAGTTAACCTTGCTCCGTACATTTGCCGAAAATGGAATGTGGCGCAAAGTACGCGTGAGAATTCTGTAAAAGCAAGGGAAGAACACACGAATTCTTACTTAAATTCAGCGAAGAAAAGGAAATCCATGGAGCTGTGAGATCTATGAATTCTTGGAAACGCTCCACCAATCAGTGAGACACAGAATATCCAGGATCTAACCAGGGAATTCTTTGATATGTTGCTTCTTCCAGGAAATATCCGCAGGTGGAAGAAAACGCGCCGCAGCGCTCGAAAGACTATGGACTTCCGCGTTATCAGCCAGTCGGACTTTCCTTGACATTATGCGTCTTAGGATCTCGGGATTCCGACAACAATGTACCAAAATGAGCATAGCAAGGAAGGTTAGAAATCTTCTTATCATTGAGGAGAATCCAGAAATTAGCTTTTATGGTTCATAAGTGGAGAAAGGGAGTCTTAACGAAAAGGTCCTTTGCATTAGGTGCGAACTACTCCAGAAAGGGTCCTAAGAAGAGAACGCTTGGTTCCAAATGGCTCTTGGAGCAGACAAAGGTGAAATTCTCGAATAAAGAAAAAAAACGGAAAAAGAGGAAGACTAGCCTCAAGCTCGGTAGCATTATCGTAGAGACGTTGAATAGCTTTGAACTGAGTGTCGTTTTTCGGCAAAAGACGATAGACGCTGACGACGTCGCCGTCAGTCGCCGGCAAATCGCCGACGACGACCTCAATCGCGAGGAGCAACGTCGCGACGACAACCACATCGCGCGCTCGTCGCATGGCGACTGCTCCTGCGCCTCCGTCACCGGCGCGCTATTTCACGACGATCCAGTTTCGGACGTATGTGCAGGTTTTCGCCATCACACCCACCCCCACCACCACCAACCACGCTATCACATCTCCTGCTGCTGCTTTTGCTGTGTTGCTGCTGTCCATCCGTTGTAAGCATCACATATCCAGATACTTTGAAAGATTTATTCGACCCGGCTAGACAAGTGCTCACGCAGAAAACAACGCGGTGAATCGAGAGACGCAGAGTGAAAGAGAAATGCAGAACAATGATAAACGAGAAACAGACAAATAGTGATGAAAGCAATAGAAACATATGAACATGTGAGTTCAAGCAAATCTTTTTACAACGGACAGAAGAAATGAGAGAAAAAATCGGCAGCTATAACAAAAAAAAACATCAAAAGCATGGTAATCAGTTAGTAAATCTCATTTGAAATGTACAAAGTCACAAAATTTATTAGGAAGGTTACATGATAGCGTTGGAAGGTGCTGAGAAACAGGAAACAAGGAAAATAACACGAAAGTGAAACATAGAGTTCGGTCGGTCCAAAATGGGCAGTGAAAGGAAAATTTCTGGAAGAAGCAACTCCATAGCAACTCCATTGCAACGTCACAGCAACTCTGCAACGGCGTACCAACACCGCAACGGCACAGCAACTCCGCAACGGCGTAGCAACCCCGCAACGCCGCAGCAACTCCGCAACGGCACAACAACGTTGCTGATGAGTTGCGCCAGAAATTAGTGAGCAACTCCAAGGCACTAGAATTTTGTGAGGAACCGACCAAATAAATGAAAAGATTTTAAACGAAGAACTTTCAAGTACAATCACAAAGAAAATACCAAGGAAAGTCCCGTGCAATTCGTTTGAGGCCATTTAAAACGTATTCGAAGTTTATTATTGAATTTCTTGTAAGGAGAGAGATGAAAGGATGGAAAATTTAGGTGCATAGAAAAATTCAAAAGTTTAGGGTAAGGATATTTTCCATAGGCTCGTTTTCATTGTGTATTTATGCACTGGATATTGAAATGGATGCATGACTTAGCCTGCTCTCGCAAAGACGGCGCGGTGGAGAGAACGGTGTTTCTTCCCGTGATGAACTCGAGCACGGTGTGGACGGCGCCTGCAAAAATAACCAATAACCCGGTAGTGAGGTTCGCCTTGCAGTGACATCTGTACAGGTTCAGGCGTTGTCCCTCAAAAATAAGAGGCTAAAATATTCCTAAAGCCGTCTAGTTTTTATTAGCAGAACTGAAAGTTTTTAGGAGTAGCAATTGGCAGAAAGGTTGGGTTATTGCGCGTAAAAGCGCAAATAAGAGCGTAAAACGAGATTGCGCAGGTGTTTTTAGAGGAAAATAAACGTTTTCGGCTCGACATTCGGTGGTTTTGTGGCTTTCATGGAGAAAGCGCATTTGGAGCGAAATCAAGAAGTCTGGACACTTCGGAAGAGATTAGATTGGGTGCGTTTGGACGAATTTCTCTGATTATCATCTGGTTAGATCCACATCATTGAACCCAGGAAGTGAAAACATCATTGACATAGAAATGAGGAAGTGTGGTAAGTGTTTTCTGGTAGCTGCAGGCTGGTAAGAAATACGATAGCAATTATAATAGCCAGTTTTGCTAATTTTCCCGACCTAACAACATTATCAGAGCGAGTTGCTGCTGCTATTATGCTGCGTTTCCCACAGATTAACCAAACATGACAGCAGTAACAAGAACAGCGTCGATTGGGAAGTAGTTAGGCCGCCATGGAAGCAGGAGAATTCCCGAGAAAACTCGTCCAAAAATAGAGAAGCTGTGAAAGCAGTTAGGTACGAGACAAGCCTGAACCTGATCGTCTTAACGATGTCACGGACTTCTCGTCCAATAACCCAAAGCTGTTAAATAAAACCGAAAATTTCCCGAAACAGAAGAAGAAAATTATTCGCACTAAGCTTGCTAGTACGATTAAAAAGAAAGTTCTGGAACTGAAACGGTAAGAGCCTTACGGAAGGCGAGAGCGAAGCGACTAGATACACTACAGTGAATAGTGCAGAATTGGTGCAGAAATGCGTTTTTGTGGTGGACTACTTTGATGAGCAGAGACCGCACGACCGCGGGCATCGCTGCCGCATCTCCGGCCATGTGGCGCAGGCGCCACCCTGCGCCCAGCTGCCGCACAACGTGTCGTGATCCACGCATGGACGTGTCTGAAACGAGTGCACCTCATTGAGAGCAGGAAACGAGAAATGGTCCCCGGCTAGCGACGACAGTCCAGTTGAAGACTTACACGTCGGGCAGGAGCTCGCGATACGCTCGGGATGGCCAGCGTATGTGTGGCGATCACCTTCACGGCTTCCCAGGTTTCCCTTGCTGTCGGCATGATCTGAAAAGAAGGAGAGTTTGGCTGAGGCAGTGACCACGCCCAAGGTGAGTTTTCAATTTAATACTTTTGGAACTGAAATTAGAACTAGTTGCGGTTGAAGAGTCAGTATCGCAAAAAGCTTAGAAACAGGTTTGAAGTTTCTCATTTCAAATGTTTGGAATCCAAAACAGTGACCAGAGGCCGACTATCGACTAACTGTTGGTCTGCAAATAGGCGGTGGGCCTATTAGGTCTGTTTCACCTTAACGTTCACCTCTTCTACATTTACAGGTTCTATTTTTTTTTTTGAGAGAAAAGTCGCCTCATTCCTATGAGAAAAGAGCGAAAGTGATATAATGATCGCTAAAAGTTTCTCTTAGATTCCCGATCATCATGGCAAGCATTTGCCTGGAGGAGTAGGGAGGTAGAAGAATGGTAATAGTACGCACTTTGTTTTTATAAATATCTATCATTGTAATGAATGCGATCACTACAAGCAATGGTGTTGGGCACCTTACTGAACAGAGACATCAGAAGGTTACGATTCCAATCGTTGGCTGCCACAGTTGGCCCGCAGTCAGTTTTCGCACTTTTGCCACCTCATTGTGCTTTGCTCTCGAGCTAATTTCTCCTATTTTTCTGTGAAACCAACCCGAGGTAGGCCTGTACCTTCTATAATACTACGTTCATCCTTGTATTATTATATTCTTAGTATTGTATAAGAACAAGTTGTCATAAGTCATCGACCCGTTTACTTAATACATCAGACATATCCTGAAGCCACCACCCCTCAAATACTGTTCACTCCTAAGTTTCACTAATGTTTCCATATCTAACTGCTCTTTTAGGACACCTGAATTTATCTTTCGTTCTTTTCTGAGTAGCCAAGAAACTCGATGTGTATAAATCGATGTATGTAGCCCGATGTGGAAGTGAAAGGGGTTGCGGTTACCGCTTAGTCATTTTGGTACTCCTTTGCGTTTTGCCACAATGTGGTTTACGACTATGATATGTGAGCAATGGTTGTCAACCATGAGAAGCAACAACTATCCTTGAAGTACTGGGTCCGGATGCACCATTGCATCACTGGTAGCCCCATACCCACCGGGGTGATTACCCATGGTCACTAACTGGGTCTAGACAACGTTATGTGTATATGTTCGGATATATTAATGGGTTTACCATGGGTGGTCTCAACAGTGCATTGCCCTGAATGAGAGTTGAATACAGTAGTATGTGACCAAATATTTAACCTTGATATGAGGCTAACAAGTGGGTAAAAATTCCGAGTTAATCATAGGCCACATGCATCGTGTTAGCACTCTCAGTTTTACCCATCGTTAACATGGGCGTAATCACGTTTACCCTGGATAATCTCAATGATGCATAGGTTTACATATGTCATGTCCTACGGGGCTGTAAAGCTACTTGATTCCAACATGATAGTGAAGTTAACCTAACACTGCTATTCTGTAACTTACCTGGTTCTCGTTTAGCAGGAATCCGTCCCAAACTTGTTCTTCAGGTCTCAATTCGAAGAGGTAAGAGTACTTGACATGGGCTTTTCCTTTAGCCCAATCTTCGGAGCCACCGGAGGCGGGGTCTAAATTGTTGCATAGTAACATATTCCTTGAGAAAAATTATATAAAGAACTCACAAAGTGTGTCAGCTCCAGTTCCAACCTTATAAGTTGTACCGAACAATCGTCGTAGGTGTGCAGCCGCACTTAAAGCTGTGGATCTCTGAAAAGGGATACGAAATTTGCCATGTGGTTCCCGAGCACATAAAAAGAACCATTAGAGTTTTGGATACTTTTCACATGTCCTAAGAGAATTGGAGAATCTTTTAACAGAGCTCTAATGCTTACCAGATCGTTGTGATCGTTTGAGTAGGTCCTGACTTGATGTCCAAATGGATACATGAGGATCTGTGAGTATGAGTGGAATGTGAGGAAGGTATGGACTTTGTGTCGTTGAAGGAAGTCTCGTACGGATGCTGTCTCAGGCTCGGAGAATGCGTAGGCTCCCTAAAAAGAAGTTTGTTCTGTTCCACTGAAGTAGTGAATTTTGAGTATGAGCCAGCCATACCTGATAAATCTCAGAGCAAGGATCGGTGGATGAGCCAACTTGTCCGAAGAACCAGTCGAAATTTCGGTTGAGATCGACACCTTGACAGCAGGCGGTTCGTGGTGGTGTGAACAGACCTAAATTTTTATGAGAAATTACCCTGTGGGAATGCTCCTCGGAATCGAAAAACTACCATTTTTTTCCTCATTCCTACCCAGAGTTAGATGATCGTTTTTTGTGAATTTTACCAACTACTTCGGTATGAATCAAAATTATTCGTCTAAGGGTAGGGACGAAATGGAAAATCATAAAATTTCAAACTTCAGTCATTGAGTTCTTTTTTCCTTCTTTCTTCTCCAATTTAGATTCTGGTTATTTGGTATGAAAAAGTGAAAATGAGATTAATTTTTTTTCTGAAAATGAGATTAATTTTTTTTTCAAGTCACATTTCTGCATTTTGCCCACATTCCGGATAGAAATGTGCTTCTGGATTGAGTTTGAGAAAGCTTGAGAGAAAAGTGAATATTCCTCCCATCCCAGCCCCTTTTTTCCTATATTCCCTAAAACAAAGAAAAGTATGAAAGTACAGGTTGAAAACACCCTCATTTTATTCCCTGTACCCCACAGGAGTCACCTTTTTCTTACATCTGTAATTCAAAAGCATAAAATTATAAATATATATGTTGTTGTACATACGTTGTGCATCCTTTGAAAACTCTGTAAATTTTTTGACGATTTTTCGGTGGAGTTTTTTGCCGATTTTCGGCAGCAACGGAGCCGCAGTCGGCTGGATCCCGTGGATAAGCATGGATTTCGGGCCGTTAGGCTCCGAAAAGAAAAGTAGCAATAGCTCCGGAGAGAGGAGTAACAATTTCAAGCTTTAATGGTTAATGTTCTCCCAGAAGAGTGCTTGTTTCTCTAGGTACATGAGTTTTGAGAACAATAAGCAATGGCAAAGCGCTGATTCATAGAAATTTAGATTGGCTGTAGTGGTGATTCCCTTATTTTCTTGCTGCGCCACCAATAAGGCGGAAATTTACTAATAAAACGGATGAGATTTCACAGGAGTCTCAGCAAACCTATTCATCCAGGTTGTAACGGATATCAGTCGACAAAGAAGCTGAGCAAAATTTCCGTCATTTGCCGGATTTTTATGGATCGTAACCGCAGAGCCGTGATGCAGCCTAGGTGAGCGTTCGTGGGCATTTTTCAGAAAGTGCAGAAAAGAGCAGAGAAACCCGAGCATTTCCGCTTTTCTCGTAGGCGAATGAGTTTTCATCAATTGTGCATTCTTCCGAAACTCTGCAAATTTCGGGAAAATTTTGCACGCCAATGTAGCCAGAGTGTCTTCTGAGAGCCTCAACTTCAACAGAATGGTCAGAACGAAAAATGAGACAGACAGGTACAAAACTTGGTCTTCTTTCACAATTTCTTCTCACGAACATTTGAAAAATCATTCTTCTAGTCTGAACTTTGTGCGAGATATTGATAAAAATCTATAGAGGGGATGTACACCCTGGATCTGATTTTGCCTTGACATGGCGCAGAGTTTTTGAAAATTGTAGCTATCCTAATCTTTTATTTCTTTTTATATTTCTTTTTCCAACGCTTTGAGACTTGTTTCAGCAGATTATGTCCCTGCAATTGTTTGGTTTATCCTAAAGAAAAGGCTGATCCCATCCATCTAGAGTAGGCTCCCACCATTCGTCTTTAGAGCGCCTTTAGTTGCTACACATTAGTGTTATAGGATATGCATAGGCCCTACTCCTCTCATCCGAATATTACTACTTCTTGATAGAGTTTCTTTCGTTTGGCTTCTTGATATGCTTAAGTTGGTCGATCTGTTCCTGTTTTATCTAATTTTGTTTCTCACATTGTCATGTACGCCTATGTGCCTATTCAATAATTGAATAAATTTCAATTTTGAGAAAAGAAGATGGAATGTTTTGGCTTTTGGATGGGACCAAACGCAGAAGTATCGCTAGTACCTGTACTTTGTTGAATGCATTTCGGCGGGCTACGGTTCTTCCTCCAGAGGCGAATCTCTGGATCACTGCTGCTGCGCGAGTACTCGTAGCCGTCGGGGTTCAGCAGCGGAACGATGTACCACTCCATCTGATCGACGAACTGCCTGACTTGCGGGTCCTTGTCGTACTGAGTGACGAGCTGAAATGGAAATTTCATAGGCCCATGAGTTCAGCTTCAGCCTGGGAATTTACAGTGGCCTGAGATGGATACAGCCTGCTTTTCCCAGCTTGGTGTGTTTGCTGTAGGGCACCACTTAGGTGTCATATTCCTGTTTGGTAGAGCTTCAGGCCGAACTTGATTCACCTGCTTGGGCATCATAAGCGGTCTTGAACAAGAACACAGCCGTAAACCCCAGCGATGAATAATACCCCGACGAGTGCCTACACGCTACAGCTGAAGTGGGACCAGAACAGCTGGCGTGTTCCAGGAGAAATGGCTGGACAACGCTCGGAGAGGATCCACTCAGGATCTGCATACGTTCCCCGAGAAATTCTTGCACTATCGTCATTCAAAATCGAAAGATTACTGCGAAAAGTGTAGTAAAGCGTACCGTTTTTGCTATGTACACAGCGAATTCGAAAAACTCCGAGTGAAACGGAGATCGATAGCAAACCTTTCATAGGTCCTAGCCGATCTAATGGAAAATGGCAGGAGAAAATCCAGAGACACAGCGGAAAAGGAAAAAAGGTTAGAGGAGTGTGTTGGTTGGGTGTTTCTTGCAATTCATCTATTTTTATTTTTGTTTGGTCACGGCAAGTGATATGGTACCCAGAAAGTCTTAATGATTCAGACATTGCAGGAAATGAGGAAAAGAACTTTTTTTTCCCCAGAATCCTAGGAAACGGAAAAAAATCTTGCAGAGCCCGATTTGCTGCAGCTCTGCAAAGATCCATGTTTACCTAAGCAGAAGAGGCAACTCCTTGACTGGACTTGACTCGGATGTTTGCCCTAACCCTTTTTTCCCCAACCTTTTTTTTTCGCTGGATGACAAAAAGAAAGAGAATAAAAAATGGGAGAGATAGCGACCAAAGAGAGCAAAAAATACGTGGTTTCTGAGATGTACTCACCATATGAATGAAGTAGAGTACTGTCGAAGGTGATATCCATTCTCTGGCATGAATTCCACCGTCGACCCAGATTCCCTTTTTATGACCTCCGAGGCGTTTGTTGGTGATCTGGAATTTATTTATTTATTTGTTTATTTATTCATTTATTCCCTTGAAAAGCCACAAAATAATTTTTAACAGAAGCAGAACACCATGGCATCCTTGAATTCTGGAAGTGCACAATGAAAGTGTAGAGAAGCAAGAAAAAATCAGTGAAAAAATATTTTATGACCAGAAAAGGTTTTTAAAAAGTGGGTGAGAGCCCGGAGAAGAATCCATCCAGAGAATGGCAGGACAAATATCTTCAAAAGCAGAAATTTTCCGTTTTAGGACGTTCGAGATGGAATTTTGTTCCTAAAGGACAACGAATGGATCTCTAAATGCTGCAAATCTCACATGGCTTCCAGTTGCACCCTCAAAATGGTTACTCACAAGATTTTCGGAGATTTTCATAAAATTGATGGAGGTTAAATAAGTCAGTCCATGCCGGATTTGTGAAAAATTTTAATTTTCTCCACTTCAAATGATATTTATTGGCAGACCAAGCGCGGCACTCGCAGCTGTCCAGTGCTACCGCAATTCTGACCACTTTTCCAGGATAAATCTACCCAATTCCCTCGCCGATACTGAGTATGCTGTGGGTGTGTGTCCAAGTTCGCACTTTCGATGACGACAGCGTGTGCTATGAGGATTGTTTGCTGATGCACAAAAACAAACAAGGCGGCGAACGGGCGGTCGAACAGCAGCAGATCGAAATGCTGACCACATCACGAATCCACATCGCATACGCTGTACACATACGAGCCGGCACAAATTACCAGGAAATTTCGGGCCATTTGCCCCAAAAATCCCGGCAAACAGTGCTGAGTTTTTGTGCGCCGTGCCGGGTAAAGGAGCGCTGAGAGCCGGATGTGAATGCGTCCATGCCGTCCGTGATTGCGTCCCCTCTCGTCGGGAAGATCATCGCATGTTTGCTTAGGAAGTGAAATGCTAAACGAACAGCACGAAAAAACGTCAACACGATTGAATTTCGAGGTCATACAGAGAACAAGAAGAAGCATTCAACGACTTGAGTCCTAACTAGAATGTTTTTGAAGAAGCGAGTGGATTTACTTGCTGCTTAGAAGAAGGTTATGCTGCCTATGAGTGCTATTGATACGGAATCTCAAGAATGGAGTGGCGTAAGTGAAAAGGTCTTGGCAAACAAAAGTCTTTGTTGTGTGCCCTTGTCGCAGTTACACTATCCAAGTAGTAGGATTTCTGAGATGTTCTGCGAATGAACTTTGTTTCTGGATAAAAAAAGCTCTTGGAACGAACGGAGCAAAGAAATTCTTATGGAATGCCCTGAACCCTCACCTTAATCAGCGGTATTTGACGTCCCTCATGACTGGTGCCAATCGGCTGGACCGAAACCCTTTCCGGGTAAGTGATTGCGAGCGCGTTCAGATAATTGATCACGTCCGCAAATGAGTGGTATTGCGCAAGGTTGAACTGCACCTGTAAAGTAGATAAGTTCGGTCAATGACAGTTCAGTTCATGACGAGTTGTACTTTTTATTTCTATATTAGGTTCAAAATGTCAAAACGTCATCCAACTTCATTTCTACCCTCATTCCTTCCTATTAATCTACTCCACAGCTTTTGTTCTGCGGTTGTTCTGTCAAATGCCATGGAGATGCCTGCATAAATTGTTGTGTTGTTGCTCCGCCGTTGCCACCCCTAGCAACTCCACAACGCCATGGTGTTGCTATGCCGTTGCGTGAAATGAAATTACGTTGCTGTGCCGTTGCAACGAACAACAGCAACTCCACGTTAAAGTTGCTCTGCCGTTGCAACAACTGTGCAACTTGGTGAAGTTGCATCAATGTTGCACTATACTACTACTTCTACTACTATACTCATGTAGGTTTCACGGCCTTGACACCCTTAATTGACCTTATTCGGACATTGACACTTGAAAATACAAGTATGTGCAGACACTCATCCCTATGTTATTCAAACAATGACCGAACAGTGAAAAAATGATTGGCTTGCCTTTCCATCACGCCAATCCCTCATTCGCAGTTGACTCTTGAGCTTCTCATGTTTTTGCTTTTGATCGACAATCACTCTGAAACATAAGGAAGTAAATGAATTTGTACACAGGCGTACTGTTGTTCTGAAAACAATTCACTATTGTGAGGTGGGTCTAATTTAGGTGTGTTGTAATAAGGAAGTT
>KN727328.1:0-12926 GCA_000816745.1 Ancylostoma duodenale
ACACACACGCGCGCACACACACACACACTAAGCGCTTTATTATAAGTCATGATAGGGGATTGTTGGTAACCAACTATGTGATTATTGAAACTTTTTTCAATATTTCCTAAATTTAGATTTTTTTTTCTGACTCCCACTCTTGTGGAAAATGCCATGATAATGGTTCGTCGATCAAGAAGGGGGCTTCTGTGACCCAATATTCAAGGAAATTCAAGGATACTGTCCAGGAGGGTGCTTCGGGGCTCAACGGTAGGGAAAACGGTACGATGTGAGCCCTACGATGGAGGAGTGTGCGTCGGCACCCAGTATCGTGGAAAACTCTGCATACGGGACCTTCGATGTGGGAGATGTGTGCCGCGGCTCGATACTATAGCGTAGATGGGGGAAACACTAGTTCGCCGATTGAGAAGGGTGCGTCTGCGCCCAACTGTTGGAAAACACCATATGACGGATATGTATAGCCGAGCAGGCAGATTGGTAGAATATTTTTAACTAGTAAGACGGGTTTTGTACTTGAGCGTAGTTAATGACTTGCTTCTTCTTAATTTTCCGAGGACTTTGAAAGTTTGAAGATTCAGCACATACGTCAATTGGCTGCCCCACCCCACTTTCTAGTGTTCCGTAGGGGCGCTAGTCTATAGTAATGTTGAATTGAGTGACGTAATTTTATTTGGTGGAAAAGTCAGCAGCCCTCGCTGAGGTTCTTTTAACCCCATAATGTAAACTCCTGTGCTTCACCATATCTTTGAACCAATTATTAAAGTCATTTCTACAGCTCTGCGTGTGCACAGTGCACATGGAAGGTTCTAAAAAAGTATGGGATGTGAGTCTTCCAGCGGCAATGATCCCTTTAGACCTGTTTCAAGCACAGTTTTGGTCCACGTGTTCGTTTTAAATGTCTTGAGAGAGGCTTAGAAAAACCTTAAAGGCAGTGTCTCACCTCATGAGGGGCAACGAGATATCAGCGGATTCTGGTCCTACTCGACGCGCTGATTCCAAAGATGTGCTTGAAGCCCGAAAAAACTGTCAAAAACCCTATTTTGAAGGCAAGATTCCATACTTGAGCGGACGAGTTTCCCTGCTAGGAAGCTAGCAAAAGCGAAGCTGAGAAGTTGAGGTTGCCCATTAAAATGAACTTCTCAGCAGTAGCTATCATTGAATGAGCAAACATTGCCGTGTTGAAAACATGCCGCACCCTCCGCAAGCTTCAGCTACAGAATGAGTCCTCTCGTCCACTGGCCGAGAATTTCGAAATTCTCGGCCAAAGAAACCTGTAAATTATGGGGTTTTCGAGGTTTTCGAGTAACTTAAGGTACATCTTTATGCTCAGCGGCTCGCACATGTTCGACTGACGAACTCTGTCCCTGAGGTGGGACACTGCCTTTAAACACTCAACAACAAAACGGAAGGATGCTCGGAGGTGAGACGAATGCTACCTTCTCGAATCGTCACCTAGCAAGAATTCTGGAATAGCCTGTCAATCTTTTTAAAGCATGATCAGAGGACATCTTTTCCATCAAGAACAAATACGCCACTGTCTGCGCCGAGCAGCTAAAAATTAGAGAGGCGCATAAAGTCTTTGAAGAGAAATGCTCTATCGACACAGGTCCATAAGCCTACAGAATCCGCATAAAGAGCACGAATGGAAGGATTTATAAACTCATCGTGATTCATGGAAGATAATCAAACTATTGGGAATTCGTTATTTTGATTTCGTGGCTAACGAAGCTGTTAGAACGTGAAGGTGTATCAGGAATGCTAGGAAGACAAAAAGAAAGAAATGAAGTTTTAAAAAGCAAGGTTTGCTCTGATGAGCTCAAAATCAGAATACCATGATTATTTCAAGTGCTACCCACTGCACAAATAAAGGAAGTATTTCACAATCTGCAAAAAAGCTTATGATGGGAGGTTTGTGGGGAGGAGGGGCGCCGTATGATTGTGAAACACGCTGTACATGTAGAAAACAAAAAATCCACTCTCAAAATCCGACGTCAGTTTTTCAGCCCAATATATTGATGAATAAGCTGTGCTTCAGCCAGTTCATAACATATAAAATTTACTTGTCCTTTTCACCAACTTATTTTGCATCAGTTCGGCACAATGGGAGTAGTTGAATTAAGAGAATAGCTATATATTCTGAAGGAATTATAAATGCATAGAAGTGTGAAATTATGAACGCAGAGTTGTGGAGCTTCCATATCACAATAATTTTGAAGGCATAAGTCATTTTTTCCAGTACGAAGGAATTTAGAGTGGGCAAGAGTGTTGCGGAAGAGGTTCTTTAAGTGTGTTGAAGGAATTAAATCAATCGTTTATGTATACAAGGACACCCCTGAGTTAAGCAAACTCACGGATGGCGTAGTTTCTGTATTCTATCTCCGCATCATACGTTTTGTTGTACCATGGCCCCCTTCGATTCAGGTGCACGATCTTTCCATCTCCTTCTTCATCCACTGATCTTGAGAAATCCACATTGAGAATGATAAGGGCAAGTATAACAGAAATTGCAAGAAAAAGGCAGCGGAACAGAAAAGACATCACAAGATGCTCTGAAATATATTACTTTAATCCATATGCGTGCTTCACCAATGTTTTGAACGAGTTTCAACCTCCTTCGGAGCGTCTTCCACGGCAACTCACTGATGCTCCTTCCTGATAACAGATTTAAAAGAGCGCACGGTATTGGTTCTAAAAGGAGATGTTTTGTCATTCGAATAATCTTAGAAAATCGAGAGACGAAACGTGTATGAAATGCCAAGAGTTGCATGAATGGGAAAACTAAGCACCTCACTTCGAGAGTCGTAGTTTGCCTATAGCCAGACCTATTCATGGATTTCCACAATCACAATCACCATAGCATTTTTAATCTAGTTTTGAAGACATATTCATGTGTTGTTCTCTAGTGGAAACGTTTCTCACAAACAAATCAGGTAAAATTTAGAAAAAAAAGAAGGAAAAATTCTCACAACAATCCGCACTCTTCGAATATACAATAAATGTAAAGCAATCCTCCTCAATTTCAAAATCCCATCTTTTTTATGGTATTTGTCACAACAAAAAAGATATCTTTCTTCAACCACAGTTATTTTAGGCTTTGTTTTGAAGTGTCGTACTCACGTCATACGGGAATATATACTGCAAAATAGTTCGAAAATAAGGTCCAGTAGTTGATAAGAAGGGCTAACAAAAACGGGCGGCTCACCAGTGAGCCATGCGGTCGTCAATTGGTTAACACGTTTGCGACAGCGTGCACGACCGGTCGCGCGCTACCCATTTAGTGTCATATCTTTTTGAAATGGCCATGGTTAGCTAATTCTTTCGTAGTAGCATAGTAACAGAGATGGTAGAGTATCGTACACGCAGTGGGCAAAGCAGACCTTCTCTCAAACTTTTTCATTAGATTTTACTAGAGCAACTAGAAGAACAAAAAACTTCAAGAAAAATTCTAACAACGACATGTCAGCAGACAACAGAAATGGAAGGAACCTTCGAGAACTATGAAAGAGAGGATAATTCTAACGAAAAAATCTTAGTTTTTATACAGGAAAGAAAAATTGCTGCCGCGTGGGACCACGTGCCCGACCGGTCGAGCACGGGTCCCACGTACGCAGAAGGGTGTGTGCCCCGAACTTTTTAAGAAAGGTGATGGAGGCTATGACAGAAGCATCATCACAGCGTTCGTGATCAATTCCCTGTATCAACGAAATCAGGTAAAGTGAAATAGCATCTTTGAAGGCCAGAGTAGTTACCATTCGCGTTTCGCCTTTGCATAAACACATAGTTAGTGAAAATTAATGGAGCGCATGCGTACAATATCATGAGCGCTACTCGACTTCACTTACTCCACTTAACACATATCAGAGAGCAGAAAACGGTAACAACACAGACTATGAAACAAGTGCATGAATAACATTAACATCAGCTCTGTTTCCAGCCAAAATGATAGAATGACGTGAGTGAAATATCCGAGCGAAAGAATCGAAATTTCAGGGTTATGACCACGATAGGCGTCGTCAATAGCTCAAACTTTTCTTTTAATTTTGTGTGACAGTGAAGTCAAAGCAAATCTTCCAACAAAAAAACGAGGAACCAGGCTATCGCGCCCGTCTGGATCAAAAAGATTGCGCTGTTGAATAGAGACAATTTCGATTCAATATCTACGGAAATCTTGATTGAAACTCTATTCGTGTCTGCTTCAGAAATACGTTTGCAGAAGAAACATTGGAGAACGCACTATTAAACTGTATTGGTGAAATAAATGAAAAACTTGTGACTTACATATGGGTTAATTTAGGATAGCGATAGCGAGTCCTTCGTCTCCGAATGTTACGAGTTCTGCATTCAGTTCCCAATTCTACGGGAAAATGTACTTTCAAGGCTACGAAAAAATGAGGCAACACCCCGAAAAACTTTTCGACGGGATCTGTTTGTTTTCCGAAGTCCACGAAAAAAATCGTAATAATAAATAACAAGAAACATGATAAGAAACATGTGGCAGGAATGCTCATCTTAGAAAGAAGTTGTTGTACATATTTTCCCCTTTTCATCCAATGTCGCTCTTGATGGTATTGACTGTGTGTTTATACCATATAAGAGCGCATTTTTCAAAGGCAGCACGAAAAAATTCTTTGCGAAAATCCCGAAAGTTGTAAAGAACCCTGGACTTGGGGAATACTTTCGCAGTACAAGCTACATTCGAAGTGTCCTTTTACCTACTTACAACAAGGGTCGCCTAGGACCAGACGGACTTGTTCCTCAGCTGATTGTACGCGTTTTCGTTGTTGTATTCGGTTGTAGTAGAGCACCGAAATCTTCCTGGGGTGCGAGAAGGATCGATTGTCAGCTGATATATTTACAAACCACCACCCTTCTAAGATGAATTCCCCCAGTATGCTTTCGGAATCATACCAGTTTCCCCCATTTTCTCATTTTTTTTTTTGTTTTTGGTGACTGCGAATCTTTTTCATTACCATGGTAGCGTAATTATAGCTGTTTAACTACTATAAGAACTAGTTTCTGTCGAAGCTTTAATTTTCTCCCATTTCTACACAGTTAGCGAATTCCGTAATGTTTTGATTTTCAAGGTACTAACTGTCCAATGGTTATTTCTTTTCTCACCGTGCGGAAATGCTGCAGTTCAGAAAAAATAACTGATTTCGCGAAGATCCGCATGGTGAAAAAGATTGCCTTGCCGATCTTTTGCCATTGGTTTTCATCCCATGGCTCGCGCAACTCGTCCACATCTGTCGAATGTGATGTGATTGTGAACTTCTAGAACAGTGTTTCTGATGCTAACGGAAACTTTTGTCTTCGGAAAAGTGCTGAGCACCCTCCATGTTTCCCAAATATGCCGAGATCTTGAAGTCAAAAATTTCCGTGGGTGCTGCCTTTAACACTTCAGGTAACGTAACTATCGCAATTACTGTTTTATCAACGATAACTCATTTACCTTTTGTAATCCTTAGGGGTCTCGAGATGCAATCTACTACTACGTCTCACCCCTTTGACCTTGTTCTATCAACCACCTATAACCTTCGAGGATGTCACAATAGTATTACTGTAGCACGCAAGTTCGACTACGATGTATACTAGTAGCTTCCACTATCAGGCCTTCACGCTGACTTCTCTTCCAGAAGCCTATTGGAGTTGACTAGAACTTACCCGAGCTTATTGGCTCCGGTCGAACCACGAGTTCATGCAGCTATTCTCCAGGCATCGCACAATTGTGCGATCATCTGGATGGAAAGGCACCGATTTCCTGCCTGCCAATACTGCAACCCCATAACGACTAGCAGTCAAGTCATCAAACACAAAATTCGTATGCGTAAGTTGGAATAACTTATTAAAATCAGTCAATTCGGCAGCTCCCTCCTCTCTAATCGAAGCATTATTGCAAGGTACCTTTCTAGTTAACTTCGAAATTGCAATATTTGAAAGAACATTCATTGAAGTGTTCCTCGAAAATTACAAGACTAATTAGTGAGACGAAAGCAAGGTATATGTGGTCGCGGGAGAAATGACGTTCTTGTTCGAATTTTTGAACTTTGGTGGCAGATCTAGATCTTTGGCGGACATTCCCTTCAATTCATCATTTGGATCCCTTTGACCTTTCTCTTCTTCCTTCCATTGTTTTCGTAATTCACGGATGGAATATAAACAAACAGATGGAATATCCGGACAGCAATCAACAGAAGGGCTCTTATAGGAACACTACAACAGAATAGAAGAAGAATAGTGGCAGAGTAGCGTTACCCTCTTGCTTCGCGAGAGCGTTTCGAAGTGCAGCATTCCTCCAGCCTTGTGACTGGGGTCATTCAAGGCGCGGTTGCCCCTGTGATCCAACCACTTAAAGCTACCCGGACTCAAAGCGGATGGATCCACGGGATCTTGTGGAATATCCAACGCTTTCATAGAATACGTGCATGACGTTGCTGGCCTCAGCACTAGCCAAGATGCTCCACAGCACCTCAAAATAGGAGGTTTGAAAAAAAAGTTCCTTCTCGAATTTGAGGCGTTGTTGGAGCGATGTGGCCTGGCTGACCTTGCATTCCCGTTGAGGTATAGCTGAGGAAATGCATTCAAAAACGTGTGAGTCATACTCCTCTTCCCTTCAAATTTTTTTGAATAAAAGGAGTTTTCGGAAATTTCGGACAGGACTTTTCCGCCAAACTAACGCATACGTATGCATTGATGCCTGTTGGAAAGCAAACTCGACAAGTCCACCATCACCTTCCCATTAGACCTAGGAAGTCGAGGGATCTCCCGATCTGACGCCGAACAATATGTGGCCGGAACAATAATCCAGACAACACGTGCACTCTAACCCTGTGTCAAATCTCGTTCCGGCTGATGATTATCTACGATAGAAGTCGCCAACAGGCGAAAGGGAAGGGCCACTAGCGATTCCGGTGGTTTTGACCTCTGGATGCGCCAATAATGTTCTGGCAGAGTCTGCCATCGAAACCACCGTTTTTTCTGATTTTACTTTTCATCATCATATTTGCCACCTATATTTGGCAGCTGATCTCATCCAATGTTGACTTGAGAACAGAAGTTCAAATGAAGTACACTGTAAAGTGTGAGTCGATTGCTTATGAAAACCTCTTTCAATAACGAAATGAACGGATACTTTCCAAGCTTAGATCCAGAACTTAAGCCACATTATGAAGAGCTAAAGAAGATGACGCAACAGAATCCAGTCGCGAACATTTCTGGCATTGTTCCGCCTTTCCATCGTCTGGAGGAGATTATTCTCGTAAGTTCATGTACTGAACCCCTTAATTTTATCCATGATACATAGTTTTACAATTTATGCACAGAATATATGACATCCGCTCGGCCCAACTGCTTCCAAAAAAAAACGCTGGGTCTTGAATTCTGACCTAATTTCCATGAATCCTTGGCAATATTGAAGTTTCTAGGTTTTCAGGATTACATTGAACCTTTTGAACAAAGTTTCCAGGTTTTCAGGATTACATTGAACCTTTTGAACAAAGTTAAGTACAGCCTTTTCGAAACTTGGGTTTCTGTGCGATTAGTTTGGTCCAAATAACTTGCTCTTTACACCAAAAATTGCATAAATTCATTCATCCTCCTTTAATTGAACTTTGGAAACCTTTATCATGTACTTTCTATGCATTAAATATTAAGGTAACCCCGCAATACAATCTCGCCACATGTCAAATCGAAAAAATCATGTCAACTGTTCGAGATGGAATATTCTGCTATCTGACGAACACTACAGAATTCCTTGAAAATAATCGAACTATTAGCACGGAATACTGGACAACAAGGTAAGGAGCAATTTCAGAACTTAGAGCGAATTTTTAGCTACTTAATTTTACGGTTTTCGAAGCCCTCTCCCCCCTCTCCCGGCCCAACCCCTCATGTTTTCTGCAAAGAACCACCTTTGTCCCTCTCACATGAACCACTAAACCCGCGAGCACCACGTCTATTCATGCGTGTAAATACAGTCAGGCTCATTCCGTGGAAAAAAAAATCCACCCCCAAGAAAACTGAACTACCCGTTAAAGGCAGCATCCGTTGAAATTCTCGAGTCTGAGTTAATGTCCTAGTGGTAACGCACACTGCCGGCACACCATAAAGGTTAAACGAACACAAAAAATTACAACCTACCTATGGAGAAATCCGAATCGCAATCGCGAATCCAGCCCCGTTGCTCGTGCTTTCGCAGCGACGATGCGCCAGCTAACAAAGACTCGTCACATTCACAAGCGCGTATGACCGCGCCTGCGTAGCGCGACTCACAATTTTTTTCAACTGTATCTGGAGAGCTTCTCATCTACTTCCTTGTGCTTGTGATCCACCATTGTATAGCGCACTTATGTGCATGTAAATAAATAAATAAATAAATAAATAAATAAATAAATAAATGGCGGTGGAGCGCGACGAGGGGCAGGGAAGGTGGCCCCCCAATATCGCAGTTTTCTCGCGGGTTTCTCGCTATTTCATTGTTGGATATGAGTTCTAGGACCGTGAAAACCCCAAAATCAAACAAAATCTCAGACACGAAGTTTTGAGCGGGTGCTGCATATAAATATATTGTGGACAATGGAATGCAGGAGACGAGACGCAGACAATGGGAGCACCATGCGCTGCAGGTGGTACGACGCGCGCTTGTGGGTCCACTTCTATGAAATCTCTTATATCTCCTCTTGAGAAATAACATTGTGAAACTTAAGCCATGAATTATGCACTCTAAACGAATAGTGAGTTATTCTAAAACTTCTACCTCCTACTGGAAGGCCTTAAAAGGTTCACGCTCTTGTATTCCTTAGCAAAATTGACCCCGTGTGCAGTGTGAGGTGCACCGCTTGCCCTCTAAATCACCGCTTGCCCTCTAAATAATTTGCATTATATGAATCTTCGCAATAAACCAGCATGATTGCACGACTCATCTCCTTGCAGCACTATAAATTCTTCATACTAGATACTTCTCTTTAGTGGAGAAAATGGGCGGGATTAGCAGCAAAAGTCGGAGCCGTTAATATTATTAGGTTGGTGCAAAAATAATGCGCGTTTTTCATTATTTCATCTTTGGTGCAGAAAACTTCAGGTGTTTCTTACCAGCGGTATGAGAAGTTGCACATGGTTCTGTGGCAAATTTCATGGCCTTTTCGAATATCTTATGCGTTTTGAAAAAAATTCTTGTTTTCGGTGAGTTTTTAGTTCTGGAACGAAAGGCGCCAAAACAAGTTTTTCGCCAAACTCACTCCAGCGAGCTAAAACTCGGCGGGATCGCAGCAGGAACCGCTCGGAATATCACCATAGTTTTGCCAAAGGAAGTGTGAGCGAATGCATCCCACCAAGCTGCTTCCGGATTGTTGGACTTGGTGCACCTTGCTTCGAAGGTAAGGAATGTCGCATAGGTCTTCCTGGGGTTTGCGACCCCCAACTGATGGCACTCATCGAAGAGCACCCATTCAAAACAACATATTTGGTTTCGCAGAACCTCGCCGGTGATTGTCGTCAGACCATCCCTACCTTCAGTGGGAATGGGAGGATGAAAAAGCTCGAAGAGTAGATGTCGCGCTTACTGAACGAGTACCAGACTTATCCTCGTTGAGAGGTCTGCTCCACGCCTTTATAGTGAAAGAATTGCGACTAGACACTAAGTCGCTCAGTAATAAAATATGAAGTATAGACCCTGTACGTCAGAATGAAGTGGCTTGCTCAACTGCTGGACAAAGAAGATGCACCGAAACACTCCCAGATACCGAAACAAAACCAAAATAAGGTCACGGCGACTTTGTGGTGACCTGCTGCAAAAATCGCTCACTGCAGACCACCCATTCTTTCTCCTTTGGGAAGTACTTTTAAGATGTAAATGAAACAGATTACGAATTTCACTGGGCGAGCCCAGCGCTGCTCAATAAAAAGGATTCTACACTCCTAGACAGCACTGTCCAGGCACACCTTGCACGACAGATGCTCCACAGGCTGGACCAACAGGACTGGGAAGCTCGGACTCACACATCATAATCAGCAAACCTCTCTCTCACAGACTACTACTCGCCCGAGAATTTGGACGACTTCTTCTGGGAGAATTTTCTCGAAGACTAAAGGGATACCAAAAATGGTCTCCGGAAGTTCGTCGATCCTAGGAGGCTCTTTTAGAACTGTGTGGTAGTCGGAGTACAGTCTCCCTTATTGCCAAAGATTTGCGGATTACAGCAGTCCCAAGCCTTTTAGAAAAGATTGATTTTGAAAGGAGTTATGAGATTTAGAATCAAAGGCATGAAAACGCGCACTATTTTTGCACCAACCTAATAGAAATGGAAATAA
Source organism: Ancylostoma duodenale (assembly GCA_000816745.1). Lineage (NCBI taxonomy): Eukaryota > Metazoa > Nematoda > Chromadorea > Rhabditida > Ancylostomatidae > Ancylostoma > Ancylostoma duodenale. The sequence goes on from KN727328.1 coordinate 10,306, forward strand.
TTCTAGCTTTTTCAGATTCTGCGACAATCGATTCGTTTACCATGATCTCGACAAGGCCATGCAAGCCTATGGATATAATCTAACATTGTTCTCTGTGATCCGACATCCAATCGATCGATTCCTGAGCGGATACGTCGACAAATGCATCAAGTGCGTCGTCTCCGTCCTTGTAGCAAAGCCACGCCTACTTCAATCCCAGTTATTTCAGCGAACAAGAGTACTACAAGGGAGAAAAGCGTTGTTTTGGCTGTAAACAGGACATGAGATGTTTTGTTGAGAAACTGCACAGCAATCTATTTGAGTACTACACGAACAAGACATCAAACGCGTCTGTAACCTACTACTATGTGCGACACTTTGCTCCGCAGACGTGGTAGGGCCAGAACTTTCCACTAATTTTCAACCCACACTACCCCCTACGGTGTCCATTGTTGATATGATTCAGGTACTGCAACTTCAAGGAGCATAAGAACGACTACATTTTTGTCGATCACCATAGCGGGGCGAAGGGTATCGAGATGATTGCGAAAGAGTTCGATAAGATATTCGAACAGGTGCAGGTCCCTGCCGACATGCGAGCACTGATACAGAGTGAACTGCTCAGTAAGTCGGGTTTACGTTGAATTTTGCGTTCCAGTGAGAATACTGCGCACCATTTGAAATTACTGGATCACCGGACACTTACCTCCCACTCGAATAAGGCCGTGGTATGCCAGAGCATTGCTGTTCCTAGTCCTTTAGAAGAGAGGACAGTTCAGTTTTGGACCTGGATACATCATTGTTGAAACCAGGACGCTATGATACTCGAAATTACCCAGGGTAAACGTGGTAACGGCTACAAATCTACGTCCTTAATCTGGGGCCGCTTCCATCATTAAGATTACCCAGGGTAAAGAGGCGAACACCCCAAATTTGTCGTTAACACGGGAGGCATTACATTTACCCTGGGTATTCTTTATGATGCATCCAGACCCTAGGAGCGCCAACACATTTACCCTGGGTAATCTGGGTAATCCCATTGGTGCGCTTCGGTGCAACGTCAACATGTTAACATTGCGCAAATTTACTTATCGTTAACGCGTGCGCCAACACGTTAACCCTTGGTATCCTTCATAATGCAAATAGGCCCTGAGAGCGCTAACACGTTTACCCTGGGTGGTCTCACTGATGCACGTCGGTGCAACTGCGTCAACGCGCCTACCCTGGGTAATCTAAATTATGCATCCACCCCTTAGTGTAAGGTGATTGGCTAGTTACTGAACCAACAGAGAACCAATTATGGTTACCAATGAGAACCAATTATGGTTACCTTTTCCCAATTTCACAAAACCAAGATAGCCTCAAGCTGCGCGGGCGGGTGGGTCTATACACACAACAACTGGACCCATTTCTCTTTCTCATAATGAAATTTTTTTTTGGATTTTTTTCTCTAACAAGAGAGGTGGACATTAATTGAATGTTGTTTAGAAGGCACCACAAAGCACTCAACAGCTCATTCCGAAACGAGGAAGAAGATTCAGGAGCAGCTTCTGTCGGATGATTACCTTATGAGATATTTGATGTTGCTGTACTATCACGATTTTGTTGAATTTGGTTTTAGATAATAGAGCACTAATAAAATATGTACATATATGCATTCATAAGCAAATATATGCTAATTTTTTTTGAAAATAAATACTTATTGTAAAAGTATTAAGGTTACTGTGATTGAAAGTTATGCATGTGCTTGAAAGTTCTACCAGAAGTTCTACCAGTTCTAAAAAGCTGTTCTTGAGGGAGCGAATTCTCCAAGATCAAGCCTACACTCCTATGCATAAGACGTGTCCCTTGAAATCCTGAAGATACTTCCCGTGGCTTGCACGGTGAAATTTGCTAATTACCGGTGCTCATCAATTCCGAGGGTCATCTCTGAAAAATCAGCCTTTGAGAACCATATTAGGAGAGCCTTTGGGCGAATCCAAGGAGTACGGTGCAATTCGTTGCTGTGAGTGGAGCACCTGGCACCGTAGGAGGTGCACTTCCTGCCAGGAAAGACACGGCGAGGAAAACTCGTATTTTGTCCCGGCTCCGCCCAAGTGCACTCCAAAAAAGGCTGAAATTTTTTCCCGTATTTCTCCCATATTTCAAGAAGTACGTCGGCATGAAGGCAGCGACCTCTGATTTCTTCGTTCCCACTACTCGTGGTTCCCAGGAGCGTGGTAGCTCGATGGGAGATCGTGTCAGCTAATGTGGGGATATATATTGCTTGTCGATGTTACAATATATTGGGTTGTTCGGAACATAATTGGAATTTTTGGGCGTTGCAAAAAAACTTTTATTTTCTCATAATGAAAGAACATTAAGCAATGATATATTTTCTATTTTGTTCGATTACCTTTCGCCATTTTTCTGGTAATCTCATAATTCCTCTCTCATAGAACTGCTGGTCTTTTTCAGCAAAAAACCAAGGTGCATAAGATTTGATATGCTCATCTTCGGTAAAGATTTTCCCAGTTAAGTAGTTCTGCAACGATCGAAGTAAGTGGTACTCAAATAGCGCAAGATCAGGGCTATATGGTGGATGCAACATGTCCTAACCAAGCTCCAGTTGTTTTTGCTGAGTCTTCAAAGATGAATGCGGC
>KN727329.1:1586-14372 GCA_000816745.1 Ancylostoma duodenale
ACTCTGATCAAGACTCTTGTCGTTGCACAATAAGTAATCAAGCATATGATTACCCCTAGTATTGCATTTCACAAATTGAAATAATTCAAATGTTTCGCACAATGCTAGCAATGATTTGGATACGTTCGTTTTTGCTGTTGGTTGATCACCCCATGAAATATCGGGCATGTTGAAATCACCTGTAATAATAGTCGAATATCCACTTGCAGCCAAATCACTCAGAGCTTTCATTAGCTGCTCTCCTTTATTAGAGGGGCATGATGGAGCTCGATAAACTACGATAAAACGTAATGACTTCATTGGAAACATTACGTCACAGCATAGCAGTTCATATGATTTAGGAACCGCTTCATTGAATACAACTTTATAAGGAATTGTCTTTTTGATCAGAATTGCTACGCCACCTCCTTTGATTTGTTTTCTGTCACATCTAATAATTTCGTACAAAGAACTGGCAGTTCCGAGAATATTGCTGGATTGGTTCACTGCTTTTGGCCAAGTTTCAGAGATTGCAACAATGTCATGATCAGAGTGGGTTATAGCATTCATTAGAGGTTGAGCGTTTTTAATGAGTGATCGTAGATTAGTGCTTAAGCAGGAGATTTTATCAGCTAGGTACCGCAGAGGCCTCAGTGGTTTTCCTGAGAAGGAACAAAACGGGAACTACGAGAAGTAGTAAACAAGTTAGCATTTTCGGAACTGATCTGGATCTTTGTAGGTACATGACTTCCAGGAGAATCTCGAATAACACTGGGAGGTACACGGTTCAACAACATCTGAGTTCTTCGCCTGTCTCTTTCCGCTTTGGTAAGAGACGGAAGAATAAAAACTTTCTCTTTAGCTTAAAAGGAGCGTAAATTAGGAGCTCTCCTCAACATCATATTTCTAAAGAACGTAGATGGAAGTATCACTTTTAGCAGACGTGGGCGTGAGGAGTTGGGCGACCCCGTTCGATAATGAGCTACTGGGAAACATTCAATCGACAAAAAATCGAGCAAACGTCGAATACAGTCAAAGTCATACCAGACACGGGCAGTAGCATTAGGATATTTACTTTCTGGCACATTAGAAATAACTACCGATCTCAAGCGTTCTTTCTCATCATAGTAACTAGCTGAAGATTCAAAGGAAACGTGATCATTATTACTAATCTTATTCTGAGGACTGGTTGCTTTACTTAATGCCAACGCTGACTTTAAAACATCAATCTCGGCACGTAAGGCTGCATTTTCCTCAGCCAACTCACGGTTTTTTTGCAGCTGTTCTGCTTCTTTCTTCGCGTGGACTTCCCTTTCTTCAAGCAGTATCCCAAACAAAGTCTTCATAAAAGTCTTATATGAAAGCAAAGATATATAATCACATCTGCGCCAACTCGTCCGACACATAGTAAACCATCGCATACTGTGTCGCCGGTTGAACGCTTACCGTATCGCTACCTGGACTCAATCAATCTTCCCTCACAGCGAGTTCAACGAAGCCGTCCTTTCCAACATATTGGCTTGGATTTCTTTGGCTTCCACTCATACTCGAACTTTGTTCAATGACCGAAGTCAAAACACACGCATACGTCTGTTTCGCGAATGCAAAGAAATGAAACATCTTCAACGTTCTTTCTCACTTGAATACACACAAACTCCGACCCTTTAAACAGATACTTTAGGAGAAAAGAAAGGAAAATCATTACTAATATTTATCAGTTCAGCGTTATTATTTCATACATACAAAACATTGCTACCTAGTAACACTCATTTCTTTTGCTATCCTTATAAAGTGTGGTCGCTACTCCACACTACAATATAAAAAATTTTGTTATTTATATTATATTGCATATATATATACATTTATGAATTCGGTGAGTACACACATATGTAATATTTATTGTGTGTTATACAACACACATTCAGAAGGAAGAGGGACAATACAAGGTGAGTTCGTGCTTTTACAAAGGTAGGTCCTCCTCGCCGTACTGACGAGTTCCCGGAAGGACCTATTTCTTGAACCCATTTACCCGTATATGGTAAGGGAACGAAACGGGCAAATAGGCTACATTCCTATATGAATTTTAACTCTTTTATCATAAAACCTTTCCATAACATTAACAATTTTATTTTAATGATGTGCCAAGCAAAACGTACTGTATTTTTACATGCGCGGTCACACGCTTGATTCACTTGGAAGTCGTTAAGAGTATGTCAACCGAGGATTTCCTCAATGTACTGTGCCGCTATACAGCACGACGTTGAATACCAGAGTCCATAACCTGCGACAATGCGCACGAAACTATAAAGGATAACTGAGACCCATCCTGGCTTGGATTGTTAAATTCGCAATGTAGAGCTGATTACTTCAACAAGGAGAAGAACCAGAAGACTTGTAAATCTCCTCATTCCTCTGGAGATAGAGGAAACTAAGCAGCGCGAAATCAACAAGGAGAAACGCGAACTCCTACCAAAGAATCAGGAACAACAAAGGTATAATCTTCGCCCACGCAAGCTTGTCCAAAATGCGGAACATGAGATCACTGCCGTTTCATCACAATTCCCAAAAAGAAAGTCGCTATCGTGGTTCTTGTTTCATATTATGGGGCTTTCTCAAATCCTTTTGACATGCGCCAATACGCCAGTCACTCTACAAATGAGCTGCACAAATACCGGAGTCGTCATCACGTCCACTCGAAACGTTACTTTTGAGATATGCGCAGATACCTTACGCAAAGTGTACCACCTAGCATCAAGCCCATTCTTGATTCAATTCCCTTCTGATATCACCCTTCACGACCATGTAGTCATCGTGAAGTGGGACGCAGGCAGAAGGATGGCAACAATGGAAACTACATGCGGGGAATCAACTTCTGCACCAACATCGATTGCTGGCTGTGCGCCACGATACTGTTTAATCTTGAATGCTGGCCAGTCGAAGCGATTCTCATTGTAGCTCTTCTTCTGTACGGGATAATAACATTCTTGTATCTACTACTGTACATGCCAATGACAATAGGTAAATTCATACGCATCCTACTGTCCGGAGTTGCGATCGTTCTCATGTTCATCCTACAGAGGTTAGTTCATTCGCATGCACCCTTTTGCGCCGTCTTCGGCAGCGACGCCATCCTTCCAGAAGTTCACGTCTCGCAGCCTCATTGGCGGTGATTACCTACTGACAATGCCATTTGGCACATCTGGATGTCGGCACGTGAACGTGCTGGAGCATCATTCTACCATTTGCACATATGCGGAGGGGAAGAAGTCTTGTTCTGTACAACTATCAGAAATACTGAAAATCAAGACCTTTAAACAGGAGGCGTGCTTGCGCCTAACTCGGAATTCCACACTGGTAGCCAATATAAAGGTACGATGGAAAGGGCTACTTCTTCGATGCGAACGAAAACCTTATTTTTTACGCGATCCGTTCAGCTAAACACGATAGACAGTAAGCGCTGCCCTCATGTGGGATCTTGTATTGGGCCTAAATGCGCAGCCATCAATAGTTCTAGTTTGATTCCAGAGCCAGAGCAATGGAACCATTCGCCAGATCGTACAGGATGTATGGAGTCGTGCGGCGGAGTTGGTTGCCATTGTTTTCATTTGAGCTCGTTTGCCTATTATATAGGATCTACGCGGTACCACAAAATTCTGACACTACGAAATTTTACGGTGTGTGCGCTGGAAAAAAGTCGTCAAGTTGGAGGTATCTATGGAGAAATTGTACGCGCCATTAGCAAACCAACGATTCGTCCTGCCAGTCATCCCGAATGTCCCTATGGAACTACTGTCCGTAAGGGTTACATCGACTTCTCTATCTTTACCTCCGACACCAACCTTAAATGACCACTTCACTAGGAATGGAATCGACACCACCGTATAAAGAGCGTCATTTACCCCCATTTGAACTGTAGTTCACCCCAACACGCAATTCTAATGAAGTGCTCCTTCGTGGGTGACTGTCGTTGCGCTGCTGCCGAAAACAGGGTTGTTTGTCAATACGCCAACAATGATGTGGAAAAAGAATTTCAGCAACTTCTACTGAAAGTTCCCGTTAAAACCGCCTCATGGGAGCTTTCACAACGCAATCCTAAGTCTTTAATTGCTAAAATCCCGCATGTGGTGTCAGCAGAAATGACAGCAGAATTCAAGGAAAAGATTCATCACTGCGATTTTACAAGTTCGCAACGATGGGTGTTCTGTTCCCAACACCACTCTTGAAGGCTACTACTATTGCGCAAAGAAGGCGGAAGCTAAAGCTCAATGTACCTCCACGACAAAAACGTTAGGAGAGATGATTTGTGGACAAGACGCTTTCGTATCCCAATGCTCCCCTCATGCGCCGACCTCTTTGTTGCGATTCCATCTAGAAGCTGCCAAACAACTTTTAAACTGCACGCTATCTTGCAGTATGGCCACCCACAACTTCACTTTGGCAGGGATTTTGAAGTATACCGGCAACTTCCATAAACCGCTTATAGCGGCAATCAATGGGAATAGTAAGGTATTATATACCTCGCTACACAATGGCCTGATATTTCACACGTTATAGAGGTGTTTTCTCTTGGTATAAGACATTGATCATTACCTTTCTGGGCGTTGCGCTGGCCGTTTTCCTTTGCTACATTTGTTTGCAAACAATGGGAGTTCACCTACTTGTTCGCTCTACTGTGCTTTCCGATGCGCACACTTATATTTCTCACACGCGCTCTTTGGAGACAATGCACTGTACACAAATACACTTTAGTTATTGCGCACGCAAAAATGGTCTTGGTCTGAAGAACATCTTTTCAACTTCATACCGCGTCTCCTTATTTTTTTCAGATTATGAACCCTCAAAACGACGCAGTCGACAAGCGCGAACGCTCGGAAGACCTCAACGAGCATCAAGACATAATGAGTGCGCAACAGCAAGAAGTCGCAGACGACATCGGACAACAGGGGAGGGACCCCGACGAGCAGCAGGGAACAGCAGACGACACGGTACAGCTTGCTGAAGCGAGTGCGCGGCCTCAAGAGGATGCAGACGATACGCTAGACCTCGACGAAGCAAGTGAACAGCCTCAAGAGGACGTAGACGACACGGTAGGCCTCGTCGAGCAAAGGGGAACAGCGAATGCGCAGACGACGCAGACGACCCGTGTCAACAAACGGATGACCTCAACGAGCAGAGAGAGAGAGAGAGAGAGTTCGAGACAATCGAAGAAAACTCCGGATTCATGGAAGGTGTTGAGATTGCGGACGAACATGATGACGCTGGAGATGACGAAGTTGACGAAGAGATCCGCGGACGTCATCAGCTAGAGCTGAAACTTGCACGGGCATGGAAAGCACTTCGCGATCTGCACAGCATCATCCTCGACCTCGAGAATCATCCCACATGTGCCGCTACCCGGATACATCATGGAACTATTCATCGAGACGGTGCTTCATGCGATGCGCCTCTTGCCCAGCCGTAGGAATTCACTATTCTGATTCATGCCCGACAGTCACGGACACGGCTGTGCGGAAGCAGTTGGTTCAAGAGAAAAGGAATTGCGAGCTTTGCCTTGAGGTCTCCTGCGCCGGAGATGGACAATGCAAGAAGTGGGCAACTTCATGTTATCACTGCCGCCGCTACGGCCATCACTCGGCCATTTGCGATCTTCCAGAAAGGAGCCAAGACATCTTCGAGAGATTGGCTTACGCCAGGAGGAGCTACCAATGGTACGAAGGAAGGATCAAGTCGCCGGAGGACCAACTTCGACAAAATCACGACCACTGATGCCGGCGGGAGTATCGCGGATTCATGCGATTTTCATGATCCAGATGTGATACTGTATTGCCTTCTCTTGTGATTGTATTATGTGCACGGCTATATCTTTGCTCGTCCTTTGATCAACTTAAGAAATGTGCGCTGTTATCTGTCTTTGCCTGATAAGGTTGGAAATGTGCGCGATTCCAAACATTCTTGAGACCGTATAAAACGGCGAAGCTTCTCTGTAGCAGTAAAGAATCTACTCATGAATCGTCCCTTTTCTGTGCAGCCGTCTTTTCTATGCGCATGTTATCTCCGTACTCGGTGTAAAGGTTTATATGCACTAGTTTCATCTTTGCTTGAACTTCTACTTCGTTGGACCTTAGTACCGTTTTAGTAAGGTAGTTTAAGTTCACGTTATGTTGTTGCGCTGTATCTTGCTTTCAACATTGAAATATTTCGGTTTAACTACCCAAGTTTGAGGATAAAACTTGTGCGTCGGTGTTTGTGGGTGGTGTTAGTCCAAACGATCCGTTCGCTCGACGTTATTTTATGAATGGACTCGAACCAGTGACCACCCGAATGATTGACGGGCACTCAACCGATTGAGCTATCCGGACATGTTTTGTCGCTGGCTGCGTCCAGCACTTGCCTAAGCTTTTTTTCTCGCTAAACATTCAGAAATGAAAAAACGGGGCAATGCTGTTGGCTCGAGCTCGTGACCATGGAACTGACAGGCGAGTGCAGTCCCTCCTGAGCTATGGAAACAGTGTTTCAAACTGGTTGGACATCTCTAGAAAAGAAGTTGTTTCTGGTTTTCATGGTCCGTATAATATTCTATTATATTTTACAGCTGCTAAATATCAAATAGCTCTGCCTCCGATACTCATCGGAGTTCTCACGATCTATTCAAAGTGACGGAGAGAAAAAAAGGTTTTTTCTTTTTGTTTTAGAAGTAGACCCCAGCTGAAAGAACCGGGGCGATCCCGAGGAGTTAGAGTTTCTCGGCCTAATTCTACACACAAGGCTGGGCACCCTAAGGATTCCGGAGATTGAGAGCAGCAAGATCAAGGAAAACGCGGAATCATTATTGCATTCCGCAGCAATAACAGCGAGAGGATTATTGTCTTTCTTGGGACGGGTCAACTTTGTGTCGCTAGCTTCCCCGTTCTCCACACACTTCACTCGGTCTCTACAGCGCGAGCTCGCCAGGGTGACAGACCCTGATGATAACAGTTCCTTTGAGAAGCTGGTCGTATTGTCAAACAACGCTAGGATGGACCCAATCTGGTTCAGAGATTCCCTTGCTTGCTATAGCGGTACTCCGTTCATCAGACCATCCCCGGACATCACCTCAACATGTGACGCCCCAACGGCTGAATGGGGAGCGGTATGTTGTGGGTTACGGACCGGAGACAGATGGAGTAACGCCGAAGCAGTGAACACATTAACATGCTTGAATTAAGAGCCATATTTTTCGGCTTAGAATCATTCGGGAGAAAGTGGCAAGGAATTGACGCACTTATCAAATCCGATAAAACTTCTGCCATCGCCTACATTAAGAAGCGCGGCGGGACCAGAAAGAACGCTATGTCGATGTTGCCCAGAACCATTTGGGAATGGGCACTACGGAAGGAGATACATCTCCTCGCCACGCACAAACCCGGTGTTCGCAATGTGGAGGTTGATAGGGAGTCCAGGGTTCTCTCTAGGGAGTGTGCAGAGTGAGCCTGGATAGTAGCACAATCAGCTGCATTTTCGCTCACTTTGGTAAGCCTGAGGTTGACTTGTTCGCATCTTGCCTCAATAATAAACTCCCTCGTTAGTATTCTTTGAATTTTCATCCAGGCGCAGCAAGGATCGACTGTTTCGCTCAGAGCTAGTCCGGAATCTTCGGCTAAGCCTTTCCACCGTTTAACTTGATAGGACGAGCTATTCGGAAGACAATCCACGACGGCGCCAGAGTGATACTGATAAATCTTCTATGGGAATCATAGAGTTGGTTTCCAGTCGCTGTCAGGCATCCCCACAGTCCCCCGGTACGCCTGCAGTGTCGAGGGCCCATTCTGGTCGATGTAGATGGGAAGCCACACCCGCTCCTACAACAGAAGAATTTTTGTCTTGTAGCATGGGAATTCTAGCCCAGACATTGCAGAGGCTCGGGCTTAATTCAGAGGGAGTCACCACGCTATTGGCCGGCTGGTCTAGCAGTACTAGGCGACAGTACGCATCTGCTCTAAGGCGCTGGGGTGTATACCTGATGTCACTTGGGACTTCTCACAGACAAGCTTCACACGTGACATTATGCACCTTCCTCTCACATCTTGCAAAAAATGGCCTTAGTTTTGCAACAATAGCGTCTTACAAGGCCGCCACCCCCACCGTATCCGACCTCATGCACAAATTGGGCGGAGAATTCTCTCATAGCTAGAACTATGAAAATCATTTTTCGCAAGGACCCTCCCAAAGCACGATATGCTACAACCTGGGACGTAGACACGCTCCTAGAACACGTACGTCAACTTGGAGATGACCAGAAGTTGCCGCTGAGAACGCTTTCTCACAAATTAACCATCCTGCTGGCCCCGTGCTCTCCGAGAATGGTGTCTGAGATAGCTGCCCTGAAACTGTCCTCTCTTCAGAAGAGAAGGGAGCGCTGGATATTCCATTTAGAGTTCCGCAGCAAGACAAGAAGGAGTGGTCCCCCTCAACAACAACCTATTTATGAGAAGTTTCCCGATGATCCGATTCTCCGTCCACAAAGGACATTGAAAGACTACCTCGCTAGAACCGAGACTCTGCGAGAAGGAGAAGACGCATTATTATTAACCTATGCGCCACCACACAGAGCCATAGGAAGTTCCACAGTAGCGCGGTGGATCAAATCGCTTTTGATTGGGGCTGGGGTAGATACAAGCTTTCGAGCTCACTCCACTCGATCAGCGAGCACCTCCAGAGCTTCGCGCGTCGGAGGCTCACTGTCCACTAATATGGGCGCAGCGTGTTGGCCCTCGAACGGCTCCACCTTTCAGAGGTTCTACAACAGAGATATTCCGAACCATCCTTCCAGAATTCAGTACTAAGGTGATTTAAACGAGCTATTTGATATTCAGTAGCTGTAACATACAATATTCTATTATACGAAACTTGTTGCAGTATAATATTTATTATGTGGGCTCCGGTGAGAATGAGTGGCCGAATTTCTTTATTATGTACATATGTTATATGGCCTTGTCAAGACACACAAGATCTCTCCAGATGCCATGCAGGCTATGTCACCGGACAGCTTTAGAATCAGACCAATCATAAGTTGCATAGGTGGCCCCACTGACCGAGTTTCGTGGTTTCTAGCAAAAATCATAAGCCAACTTTTGCCGAAGATTCCGTCCCACTTGAAAAATACAAATCAGTTCCTTGAGCTGATACGTGCGTCCAATTTTGATTCAAACAGTGTCATGGAATCATTTGACGTGGTTTCCCTGTACACTAACGTTCAGAACAATGAAGCTCTACAAGCGGTATTGGAAATGCTCGAAAGTCATGTTAGTAGCATTGAAATGTATGGGCTAAGTATCAGACGTACTATCGCTTTGATCAAGGAATGCTTAAATTGCAATATATTCAAGTGGTCAGGAAAGTATTTCGCTCAAATACGCGGACTTGCCATGGGCCAGAGGCTAGCTCCTGCTCTAGCCGTTTGTTTCATGTGCAAAGTGGAAGAACCGGTGATAGGACGGCTACCGTTGCTGTATTGTAGATATATAGACGACTGTTGTATTGTTACCTCAACACAGTCCGAAATGGACGAGTGCTTTAACATTCTCAATCGACAGTCAGAACATATCCACTTTACAAGGGAAACCCCTGATGACGGTTGTTTGGCCTTTCTGAACACTCAGGTAAAGCTGTCCAGTGGCATGGTTAAAGTGAAATGGTATCGCAAGGCAACTTCAAAGAACATATTGTTACACGCCAAATCTGCGCATCCAACATCAGTCAAACGTGCAGTCATTCGCAATATGTTCAAAACTGCTCGCGAAGTTTGCAGCGGTGAAGCCGAGCGCGCAGAATCCCTTCTGATGGCTTCCGATATCGCTAGAAGCAATGGGTACACAACAGCCAATCGCTGGCGAACACGGCTTGTTGGAACCCAGCGCAGTTCACAGGGAAACAAACTTACCCTCTGTCTTCCCTTCATCTGCGATGTAATGACAGCCGACCTACGACGGTGTCTTGCTCGAGCTCAACTGGAAAATGATGTTACCTTGGTGAATATACCGAATGATAGCATCAAAAGACAGTTGACTCAAAATAGACTCTACGACAAGCAATGCATGTCTACCGGCTGCATTGTTTGCCCTCACGGCAAACTGGAAGACTGTCGCAAGACGGGGGTAGTTTATCAGATAACTTGTTTGAGCTGTGGAGCCTTGTATATTGGAGAAACAGGTCGAACGCTTAGCGTACGTATGAAAGAACATCTAGCTAGCAAAAGACGGGGAGCTTGACATCTGCGCTTGGTAGACATAGACACGAAAAGCATGGCGGCGATGACTACGATGTAATGTGCAGAATCCTAACCTATGAAACGGAAATCTCGGCGAGAAAGGCTTTAGAAGCATTCTGGATTTCTGCAAGAAATCCAAGCATGAATAACAGGAACGAATGTCTGTCGATTACTAGTGACTTTCTCCCTTTCGTATCACTCTGTGAGCTGTAGAAATAAACAGATAACCCGGGCCCATATACCATCTAGGGAACGGGATGACACACTCTTCACCGCAGCGAGTGTCGTGATCGGTGCGTGCGGGCAACCGCAGAAAACGGTGGACTTGAAGGTTTGTTCTCGATTGCCTATGGGGAGTTGTCATTAGTGCAGCCGGAACGATGTCGTACTGGCCAGGAGGGAAGAGACGTTTGGTGGCTAAGAACACAGATTCGAACTTTATTCCACTTGCAGGCCTCTGACGAAGTCGTTTTGACGAAACGTTAGGCCACGAATAAACAAGTACCACCTATCAACCTGGATCGAGCGGAAGCACATATAGCAGAATATTCATAATGGCCAGGTTCAAAAATCAGAGGACATAGAAACGCCTGGCTGTGTTCGCGTGCGGACGAGTTTTCCCCGGCCCCAAAAGCCGCCTGGTTTCGGCGCAAAGGGACTACGAAATGCGTTGAATTCACAGGAGCACTCAGCACATGCGCCAAATCAGGCGCCGCAATGGCTTTTGGGGCCGGGGAAAACTCGTCCGCACGGGAACACGGCCAGGCGTGTTCGCGACGAATGTTCCGTTTTCTCTGCAGGTAAGCCATAATTGTCTGTGTTCGTTTCACATTTGTGATTTGCTGAGTCTGTGCTTCACTACCCGCACCTCAGCTCGAAGTCGAGGATTTCGGCTCTTGCTGCCTTTAAGGGTTTTAGCTGCTAGGGTAGGTTTACCATTAACTTAAGGCGTCCCTAACCTCTTTGGTTTGGATCCTGTCTTGTCCTGGCGAGAAAGTAGGCGCAGCTTCTGTACCGACTTGGCGAGTGCTGATTCTCCTGCCGCCATTTCGTCACGAAGCTCTCTGCCGAGGAGCTCTGGGTGAACTCTGTGAGTGATGCGTTGGACTGCCGCGGAACCGGCTAACGGTAGCCTCTAGGAGGAGGACATCGCTCTTTTTGGGTCCAGCCCCAGCCCGCGTGACACCTTCTCTCTCCTGAAGACGATGACGTCTCTCAGGGAGCCAGACAGGAGAGTCGCCGCTGTCTCCAGGTAGCCTGTCATCGACGACGGCATTGGAGCTCCAGCACAGTCCGCTCCCAGTTTCCGGACAAGCTGAAATAAATCGGGTGAAATTCACTATTAAAGGGAGAACTATTAGGTTGGTGCATAATTAATGCGGCTTTTTTCGCGACTTCTTTTCTCGATGAGAATTGAAGCTTTCCAATCGAATTTTTCATGAAAACAATCCTCTCTTTCCACTTATTAAAGGCGCTATTAAAAGCCGCATCCATATCCGCTATAACATGCTTTATCACTTTGGGAAAAGTTAGTATGCAGCACAGTCATTCCGAAATCTCAGCGAGCCTTTCAAGAATGGATCAATCAGCAGGGCTAACTTGAAAGATTTTTCATATTCATAAGGTACGAGCTTCATAGATAAAGAAAGAAGAGGTTGGCCATCAAATTCCGAGCACCAGGAATTTTGGGCAGCCGTGAAGGAGGATGAAAGCTTGACAATGGGAATGCTGTCCGAAGTCTTCAACATGGACGATTCGACCATGGTTCTTCCTCTCGAATAGCTCAGAAAAGCATGCAGATTGATGAAATGGGTCCGCCGTACCCTCAGACAGGTGCAATGTTCGAACTTTCACAGATTTTCTGTAGCAAGCCAGTAGGCTAAATTTCTGAAGAATCTCGTCAATCCATCCTCCTTCCCTTCCACGGCTGCCAAAAGTTCCTGGTCGTCGAAATTTGGTCGTGGAGCTCATCCTTCTTCATCTGTAGGATTGTGTCTACCTACATGAACTACTCGAACATTTCTCAACTTGGCTGTGCCGATTTTTCTTCAGCCAAAATTCCATTGAGATCGCGGAATTACTGTGCTGCATCCCTACCTTTCCCGGAGTGGTAGAGCATGAGATGGTGAATATGGATACGGTTTTCGATAGCAGCGCTACTAACGAAAAAAGAGGGATATTTATATGAAAAAACCGTTCGAGAAGCATTAATTTTGAAAGAGAAAAGGAGTCGTGAAAAAATCCCCTCCTCACCTCTATAATGCTGATGGTGTTCACGAAGGTTTGGTTGAGTGTCCGCAGGTCCGATTCCCTCAGTTGTACGGTGCGGTCCGTGTCCCTCGGTAGCTAATCATCCAGAAATGCCACTTCTGCCAGCGGGGAGGACACCAGGGGTAGTTCTTTGAGCATGGCAACTCTGAAATTGCTCGCATTCACCAAGCCAGTTAACTAATCGTTAGATACTAGGCTTACCTGTCACTAGCCGGTACTTGTAGGCCCGCTGCATACATATCGAAGCGAGCGGGAGAGGTACGTATTCTTGGGCCCCCTTAAATTCGTCT
>KN727330.1:1595-13278 GCA_000816745.1 Ancylostoma duodenale
TCCGCCTCCCCCCGAACCCCATACACAGCCCCTTTTTTTGCACAGTTTTTGAGATGTTCCTCATGTTCACTCATATTATACAATTGTGGTGGGTCGTGACTCAAAGGTAAAGCAAATTTCTCCAGAGATGAAAACCGTACTGTTGTTGTAACTCAACTAGTTGGCTAGAACAATTTCTAATCGACGGTAAAACTATAGTTACCGAGATGAGGCTTGTGCTCAAATATAGTGCAGAAATATCTGTGGAAAAAGCGGTTAATTCGTGAAACCAAGATGGATTTTCTGAACAAGAAATATATAAACACATTTTTGATCAAATTGGACAGTAACGGGTTAGGTTGCAGGACCCCTAACTGGCTTTCCCGAGAGAAGTGGCCATTTTTAATCTTTGTTTATCAAACAAGCTTGATACCTTCACAGCAGCTCAGTTTATAATGTATCTGTTATGCGGCAAGAACTCTCGCAACTATCACTCTCCCAATAGACATCACACAGCTTTATATGTATGTGACTGCTACTGCGTACGCGTAACAATGGTGGTCAGTGATGTATTCCGGAAGAGCAAGACGCCACAAATCACTCTCTGAAAAGGTCAACCTCGTTTGCGGCAGTTTTCAGAGATCAAGAAGCTAGATTAAGCAGGATGTGCAAGATTCATGAGCTTCATGCGTTCAGTTCTGGCTTTATAAGTGAGCTTTACTCATCCAATAGTTCATGCCGTAAGGTTTTCTATTAACCTATTGGCAACATGAACTTTTATGGCAGGCAATGTCACTAGGTGGATTTATTTAAGTTGGCAGGTGAATTTGAATTCCACATAGTCGTGTTTGCATACGTATGTGATGCTGTAGGGTCATAATTCCACGTTGCGATCAAGTTTCTACGTAAGTCCTCCGTAGCGCAGCCTCTTTAACAAACTAGGTATTGAGCTGAACTACATCGTAAGGAGCATTCCATCCATCATTTTCTTTTCCTTTATCTAATATCAGACTATTTCATTTCGGAAGAAAATCAGAACTTTTACTTCCACTATTTATTTATCACCACATGGAAAGACCGTGTGAACAGATGCAAAGTGTCCTTAATATCTATAACACAGCACATATGAGGGCAACACCAGCAAGTAAACGAAACAATATGTTTTATTGAAAATTATCGTAAGATCTTAAGACCCAATTTTCTCATTAAATTTCTGAACTGTTTTTCTACACTTTTTTTTCGATACAATGTTTTTTGCAGGGCCTCAGATATTGAGTTCGTGCACGGTTAACAAAAGGTGCGGATGTAATGGATTTACCGAATGGAATTCTATTCATCCCTGGTAGAGAATCCCCGGGTAGGAAGGCTAGAGAAATTTGCAGGAATTGAAGTAGATGAATTCTAATTGTTTTTTTTTAAATTCACCATCAGCTCTTGGTATCGTTCAAAAGGAAATATAGTTCAAAGCATGCCCCGAAAAAGTTGTGTGAAAGAGACATCCGAGAAATTCAAAATAAGCCATCCGATCCTAATTAGAATTCTTCTTCAACGCCTACTAGTAGCACAGCCATTCTAGTAAGTGAGCGAGGTATCTGTTCCCATTGTGCTTTAGTTCTTGTCGCAGAACCTTATAAAACGTTCATGGTGCTTGCTTGCATTGGACAATTCACCTTCTTTGATTCATTTTAATAGTTCACATTAAACTTTCAAACGTATAAGTGCTGCACTCCTAACGTACTCGTTGAGAAGCTCCCGTACCCACTTCTACAGAGGCCTTTTTAACCGGAGGGAGCTGAATCCTAGGAATATGATAACGTGATATGAGAGGCAGTGGCTGTTAGAATATTTGCAAGAATATGCGTGTCGAGAGGCCAATCGTGACTTTACGAGCTTGCTTTAGTGGATTTCGCGAAGCATAACGATAATTTATACCAAATGTTTGCGTGCAGGAGCCCTTGACGGAGGGTTTTTCATGAAAACCGACTTTGCGGTGTGTGCATCATGAATGAAGACCACATGTGATGGTCACGAATAGCCTGGGGAGGCGCAAACACGGGCTTCACACCTGGGTGTAATTTGCGTTTTAAATGGATCGTGGCTTGCGCGCTTCACAGTACATATAGTCGAGCGTATGTCGTACGCACGCATTCAGTCTTACTCACCTTAAGGAGGTAGCGCACAATCGACGCCTACACTCCCAAAAATGGTAAGTACGCGGACGAGCTTTCGAGATTGGCTGATGGTGATGATAGGAAGAATTCCCTCTAGATGCGTGCATCATGCGCATTCATTTGCAGAATATTTTTTGTGAAGACCCATAAACGTGCAAGATGAATGATTCACCCGCGCAACCTCTGCAGTAGCAGCGACGCTGCACGTGCACGTTAGGGCTGCATCAGGGGGAGCTTCTGGGCTTACCCTTCATCATCCAGTTACAAGAGTGACGCAAGCATGCAATCGCATCGAGCAGTAAGAGCATCGTCTGGGATGCTTCAGGAGTAGAAACGTGCTTATCCTCTATAGTATAGTTGAACTTCTTATAAAGAAATACGTTTATAGCCTGTTTCAAAGTCGGTGATAGTTGAGTAGTTGTGCCTACGATCTGCATTTCTCACCTGCCTCTCCAAATGCGGTACTATTTCTCGTGTTCTCTCTTTCTCTAAAATCTTAACGACTATATTCCTCAGTGAAACACAATATAGAACAAACTATTAGGTTGGTGCATAATTAATGCGGCTTTTTTCGTGACTTCTTTTCTCGATGGAAGTCGAAGCTTTTCAATCGGACTCTTCATGAAAACAATCCTCTCTTTCCATTTATTAAAAGCGCTATCAAAAGCCGCATCCACAGTCGCTATAACATGCTTTATCACTTCGGAAAAAGTTGGTATGCAGCACAGTCATTCCGGGATCTCAGCAAGCCTTTCAAAAATGGATCAATCAGCAGGGATAATTTAAAGGATTGTTTATATTCACAAGGTACGAGCTTCATAGATGAAGAAAGAAGAGGTTGGCCATCAAATTCCGAGCATCAAGAATTTTGGGCAGCCGTGAAGGAGGATGAAAGCTTGACAATGAATATGCTGTCCGAAGTCTTCAACATGGACGATTCGACCATGGTTCTTCCTCGCAAAAGGCTCAGAAAAGCATGGAGATTGACGAAATGGGCCCGCAGAACTCTCAGACAGGAGCAATATCCAAATTTCCGCAGATTTTCTGTAGCAAGCGAGCAGGCTCCATTTCTGGAGAGTCTCGTCAATCCATCCTCCTTTCCTTCCACAGCTGCCGAAAGTTCCTGGTCGTCGAAATTTGATGGTGGAGCTCATCCTTCTTCATCTATAGGATTGTGTCCACCTACATGAAGTGCCCGAACATTTCTCGACTTGGCTATGCCGATTTTTCTTCAGCCAAAATTCCGTTGAGATCGCGGAATAACTGTGCTGCATCCCTACTTTTCCCGGAGTGGTCGAGCATGACATGGTGAATATGGATACGGTTTTTGATAGCAGCGTTACTCTACGAGGAAAGAAGAATATTTATATGAAAAAAACGTTCAAGAAGCTTCAATCTTTAAAGAGAAAAGGAGTCGCGAAAAAAGCCGCATTAATTATGCACCAACCTAATATAATACATACTTCCTACACGACCTCTGCTGGACTTTAGATCTCCGAGGACATTATATACAGCCGTAATGCTGTAGCCGTAATGCTTTCGAAGACGTGGTATCACCTCAGAAATCGTTCTTGAGGCTTTTGCAGTAGTGGAGTTTGCCTCTAAGAATATAGCTTTAAGGAGATAGGTTCAAGAGCAGACCGAAATAAGAAAAACTCTACATATGAGGGATTCCTTCGTGCGTCATCGCTTATTGTTTATTTGTAGCTGTATGTAGTATTTGTGCCTTGCCCATAATTTTGTTCAACAAAGAACTGTCAGCGGCTGTATGGAAATATTACCCAAGGTAAACGGCACAAACACGGCACAGCACTGGCTTCGTCACATTTATGTACCCCGGGTAATCTCAGTGATGCAATCAGGTCTAGGAGAGAAGTCGAAGTCTTCTTCCTTGCGAAGTGGATAATTTTGATGTGAATGGCCAGAAGTGATTGTTCACTTAATTACTTGCAAAAAAAAAACGGTAGAGGACGTTCGACCCGGCTAACGAGCTTTTTAAGTAACTCTAACAAAACCCGGTTCTTTAGATTCATTCAGGATGCTACTAAATTTGGGTGTGGAACGTTACACCTGGAGAAGGCGGTGCTGATGGGCTCTGCAATTGACTGATGTGGTGAACCGACCAGTCGTAAAGCATGGACGCTCCCCTTTTCCAATATAACGCGCCACACCCACTCAATCTGTCAGAAAGCTATGCGTCATTCTATTTTTATACCTCCGACACCAACAAAAGACGACACTAACATGAATGGTGGGATTTTCTATTACTATAAGCTAGAATGCTCCTGAGACTACTACATGCACGTTATATTAATGAAGTGAGAGCCTCCATGAGACAGGCCCTCTCCTCCGGGAATCCTCCAGGAAGTTCGTAAAACTCTTCACTATCGAACGTAACGTCAGCCTTCCGTCACCTCAACAGCGCTTGCTGTTCCGTGTGATTTGTTTCTATTCGTGTGAACTTCCACGATTTATGAGCTCACACGTTTCCCATGGGTTCCCATGGGTTAGTCATTTGTCCCAGCGCGATCCTCTTTGCGGACGACTTAATGGCGTAGGTGTCATGCGTATGCGGCCATTCCTCATTTCGAGGGATGCCGCCAGTTATAAATGACATCTTCGCGTCTGATTAATATACAGCAGTTTTGGCTGCGGGATGAATCCACGACTTGAGGCAGATCGAGATGGAATGTAGGAACCAGATCTGCACTTTTTTGGTGTATCGCAGGGCGTGCTCAACTATTGAGCTCTATTTGAACGCTTGAGTGGTACAAAATTCGAATAATAATTTGCACTTAGGACTTGTATAGCGTCCGGCCCGAAACTGCCTGCTTCACTCTCAACCGGATTTCTCCATCTTTCCCTGGATACGCCTCTTACCTCCTTCCTCCTGAGGAAATTTGCTGAAGGCATATGAAATTCACTTCGCCTGAGACAACCTAATATAATGGAAAGGTATTTCACGATTACATAACCTGAGTAATACTCATTTCTACTCAGGAAAAAACATCATTTCAAGTCATTTTGCACGTTTGTTAGAGCAGAATGCAGTTGAGCGGCCAAATGGGAACTCTGATTGTCCTTTCAGCACTTTGAAAGGGATTTGAGGGGTTGTTGGCGACCGTCATTGGTTTCAAAAGTTCATATAAACAGGAAATCTTTAAATCGGCGTGTCATAACCAAATATGATGTCAGGGGCGCAGCATTAACTGCTTCCTCTTCCGTCACTTGTTTGCTAGGTGGGAGCGTAATCTGAATTGAATTTGAAGTTAAATTTTGGGTTCATCTGACACGTTCAAGTTCTATTCCCAGGTTTCTTGATTAGGGCTCGGAGTTTCCGGCCGTTTCCGAAAAGTTCGGTTAAGCGAAAACAGAGCCATCCAAATTGAGTTATACGCTCTGCCTCGAGCTATCTAGGTCTTCACAGGGATTCGCTATTCGGACACTTAAAAACACAAAAGTACCAATAATAAAACCGTATCATTGCCAGTGAACCTGACTTTCACATTTATTTATTTCTGTAACTGATGTACATTTCCAGTTCGTAAACAAAATAATATGGTTCGTAAACAAAATAATATGGCATCAAAATCATATTCAAGAGGACGGTCTCTTCTGAACTGTGGGCGGATGCGTTTCTCAGAAGCACTATGAGAACCTCCTTTAATGATTTCCAGTGCAAGTAGCAAGGCAAAAACTCGAGATAGAAAGTGGAGGGAGGATAGAAATATTGGGGAAAATGAATAATGCTTTATATTCTTGTGTCTAGTTTTTTCTCAGCGGCTTTGGATCAGGAAAGTGTGGAATCTTCCTGACCTAAGGCTTGCAGTGAATGCTCGGACCTGAAATTAGATCCATACCGTTTCTATGAGACACATGTATGAATAATGATCACGGAGAAATTCTGCGCGGCATACAGTCATGCCATCTTCGTACTACTTATTGTTGGTTTAATAAGAAAGAGAACTCCACAGTAGATTCCCATAGTTCAAGCATTTTCACCCCCATGGTGACGGCTGCAGCCTGTTCACATATGTGTCAGTGGTTCAATGCGGTTCCTCCAATGAATGAAAAACTTCCTGCATTGACCACTACGTAGTTTTCAAATTCTTTTCCAATAGCATAAACATGGGATTGATTTTAATGTTTTTTAGATTTTTTTTTCTGCTGCGGGCGGCAATTTCCTTCCTTTTCCCAATGCCTGTCACTGCTAAAAGTGAGGGAGCTTCATATAATTGCTACTCCTGAGAAGTTGTTTCGATACACAGCTTCAATGTTGTAGATGTCACACAATGTCATGAAAGTAGCTATGTACGTAATGGTGGCTAAGGCAGGAGAACTCGTTATTCGCCAGCAGCACCGAAAGTAATGTCTCTGAACGATTTTATTTCTAGAAAAACTGATTTTTTGGCGTATGTGCTTGAATAGGAGCAGCAGCTGCGTACATTATTAGGAACAAAAAATTCTCTCAAAGATTACCTGTGAGCCGCGAAACTCTGTTCCTAAGTGGATGACTAAAAATTGACTAATATTCTCGTGGTTTCCAGATCTGGTACGCTCAAGCAACTCGAAAGGCACAGCTTGTTATTCGTGTGTTGCTCTTAACTACAGGTTTGCGCCGCAATTCGATTGCACTCTTATATTACCTCCTAGATTTGGTTTACCCTGGTTCTGCCATTCTTCGCTGATTTACTCCCGAACAGGGATATTAATTTAACCACCATGTCGGACCTCGCTACTGTGTCCAGTAATTCAGAACTCCTTTTCAATGAAAAGAAACCAGTATCTGGTGGATGCTTTCTAGTCTGAATTATTTTTTAAGTGTTTGTTGGATGCTCGACTCCAAAACGTGTGCATAACTTAACTCCTTTTTCTAGGGTGTCGGTACCATCACGAAATGGTCCATTGCCACCAGCACAAGACGCAAGGAACCTATCAGAACTGTTTGCAGCAATGCGAAAGGTGGGTTCTGCTGCTCAAAGCTGCTCATACATGACTATTTGGGAAGAACGTCGGTGCCAGCTCGAAAGCAGTTCGTGTGCCCCTGCCGACGGATAGGTTCTCTCATACGGAAGAGTCTTTTCTTATTGAATTCTGAGACCTGGCATCTCTCACTACATTCCTCTAGAGGATGGCTACAAAGTCTTTGGCCATGCTTTGAAAGTCAAGGAAACTCTTCTAAGTTAGAGAAATAACCTGAAATTCCATGTCAGGTCACTAAAAGAAATAAATACTAGTACTAAATAAAAGTTAACAACGACCTGCTAGATTTCGAACAAACTTTCACAGTTCCCAATGTAGATGAATAAGATTTCAGGTTTTGTTTTGTGCTATGTTTTGACTATCTTATTAGTTCATTTTCAGTTCATTTATTATTTGTTTTGTGGAAACGTTCTGTCGCTTTTTTTTTCAAGAATTCGTAATTCACCCTAGTTGGCGTGCGACAACTAGATATGGTAATGGGCTTTTGGAGCAAATCCTGCTCTTTTTCGCTGCTGTATAAGAGGTGTTCCTTGCAGTATGCAGAAGGAGGCAAGAAATACCCAAAAAATCCACGGACACTGCATTTTCTACTTTCCGTCTTTCGTATGATTTCCCAATAAGACCACAACCAATTTGGTTCGAAGCAGATTCCTTGCAGTTGATCTGGAAATCACTATCGATTTCACTGTCGAGGTCTGGTTTGACGGTTTCCATTTCAGTGAGACGCAGACAAGCACTTCTTGAAGCGTTTCCGTTGCTTTTTCTGGGTTTCTTGCAGAATGATCCAATCCGTCGTGCTAATTCGAGCAGTACATTAAGCTTTGCCCATAGCTGTGATTTGGTCCCAAAGCTCGAAGACGCTTCACTAGAGGAACGCTGCAGATGGCTAAAGGCTCACTTCCAGGACCTGTCTTAAATTTTGATAATTCTGCTGGCAAGCGGTTCACCACCCATCCCGTTCTTCAGGAACTTTGCTGTACATATTTTGCCACCTTCCCTGCTGCAGAGGCTTTTATTACGCAAGAAAAAGGTCGCCAAACATGACGACTCAAAAATGACACTCTCCAGTTCCTCCGCTTCGCAGGTTCCCGCGTTCTGAACATAGGGCGCCACGGACATGCTCACAAAATAAGTAGTTTAATCACAGAAGTTATAACGCTTGCCAAGTTTGTACATAGTTCGGTAAAGTTGTGGAAAAAATAAAGTCGACGAAGAAAAATGACAAAACTTTTGCATCAACCTAATAGTTCAGGTGGCAACTCTAGCTTTTTGGAACGTACGAAGACGATGACATCAAAAGTTTTGGAAGGGGCTTTTCTCGTCGAAGGAAGGACAGGATTTGTCCTATTCAAACCTAAAGTTCGACATGTCTAAAATGACTATGCTTCAGGTCCTAACGAAGCCATTAACCTATGTATCGAGCGGCTCACCACTGAGCCGCGTCTTTTTTCTCATGGTTTAGTGTGAAAGATCATCCTTGATTATCTCAGCGGTTTTATAAGATGGCAACGTAATAACACTTCTAAGTCCATGAGACTATAAAAGCTTGTAGTAGATTCTTTATAAAAATTTCGGGGCAAAAAAGGAGCCAGAACTTGAGAAAATGTGGAACAGCGCAAAAAAAAGCGCTGTCGTCAATAAGTCAATGATATAAATGAATCTACATAGAGGATGTGAGCTTTGGGAAACTTTTGCATCACTATTCACGGAAACTAAGGGAGAAGAAGTTATCCTAGATCACTGGAGAAATATGGTCCGCTTGAGACCCATCTACTACATCAATAGATCTTATCTGACAGCGGTAATTTCTTGCACTTGTGTGTACACGAATCTTTGGCATAAGGGAAGAAGCGGCTCAATATAAGCGTTCTGATTCTTCTATAGAAGGTTCCGCTATATTCACAGGGGACATAACATAGTATTCTGATTCATATGCTTCCACTTTTCTCCTCAAAGAAGCAGGAAGAATTCCATGTTTCCGAAGGTAAAACGAGCTCAGCTCAGCCTGGGTACTCTACAATTTGAGGGTAGAATTTAGTTTTCTTTCAAAGCAGTACAAATTACAGAGCGGTGTGCGAGTACCTCCATTAGTGGACACGTGTGCCGATCTGTTTCCATCCTCTTCACCGTCCTCCTTCATGAAAGCACCAATTGTCTTATGCAGGCCGAAACTCTGCACCAAGCTCACCTTCAACTTTAAAGGTAGTATTGTTATATAATCACAAAGAAAACCTAAATCGTTTACAATCTTCCTCAAGACGGTGGTTTTAAGGAGAAAAGGTTGTTGTTCGGAACTGCATCTCGGATACGTTCGCCGACAAAGTTCTTACCAAGAAAGTTCGCGCGCAGTGCTCCCAGAGGCCGACAAATATGTGAGTTTATGCTTCCATTTACTGGGAAAAGGCGAATTCCTGATTACTCATTACAAAGCAGTCTCGCATTCTTCTTGCTGTGGTCAGTTTTGAGTTACAGAAAACGTGCATCTCTCTTAGGAGTGGCCAACTGATCCCTATTTTCGCTCTACAGTGTGAATGCAGTGCCTCCTCACTATGTCTACTAACAAGCTCAAACTTTTGTACAATAGATCTTTCTGACGGTCACGTCGCATCCGTCGCAGGCTTTATCGCATCGTGTTCACCATGTTAACCCCTTCTGAGCTCCTCTCCAAACCAATCTTTTATCCAGTATAGCGATTCCACAGGAGTTCCAGTCGGTATGCCTGCGTGCCGAAGCTCAGCCACATTCTATTGGGCTGTATGCGTCCTTGGGCACATAGCCATCTGGTGCTAATAATGAACTGCTATTCCTAAAAGAATTTGGTCAGCAGTTGTCCATCTGCTAACGAAAAATCAATCATATTTCGCCCTCCTTTCCCAAACCCACTGCGAAAGTGACTACTGACTTTTTTCGTGTTATGTTGCTCAGTGCTTTCAAATTCAGTTCAATTTATTACATGGGTATCAATGGCGGAAGCAGGGCGGGGGCGCCCCCCGAGAATGGGTCGCCAAATTTCTGAAATAACTTTACAATACAATACTTAAGTGTTTTTTGTGTTTGCGTGGATTTTTTGTAGTGTTTTTTTTTGCATAAGGTTTCTGGTTGCACTAACTCTGTTACCTATTTCGCACTGACTATACTATCGGACAAATAAATAAATAAATAAATAAACCCTTAAAAGGTGGGCGAGGAGGTGCACGGGCTATACATTTGAAATTTCGAGCGCAATGCGCTTAACAATATAGAACATAACTAATCGAAACTAATGTAAAGGTTGGGAGGAAGGGGAATGAGGACGTGTTCCAATTGCTATTACGGCGTTTGACGGCACCTTCGAAGATCTAGATCGAACTTTGGGTGTGTATCACCATGAGAGAAAACGCGGCTTGGTAAGGTTCTGCGATTGGATCGTTCAAATCCTCCTTCCACCTCCAACGGTTGACTCGTTCTCTTGGCCCGCGATTCCTCTATACATGACCATGCAGGATTTGAATTCGACAGAGGACGAGTTGATCGCGAAGGGCGGAAAGTCTCCGCCCCTCACGATGATACACACCCTCAAACTTTTGATTGTTTAACTGTTAGCCGCCTCATTCTGATCTTCTGCCTTCGGAATATTCCTTTCAAGGAATAAACAAATCTTTTTTCTGAGGAGTATTCCTGTTTATGACAGGTGTCCAGACTGTTACCCATGTTTGCATTTAATCCAGCGACAGAATTTATCCTGTACTCGCGAAGCTGCAACTAACAGATTGCCACCCATTGCATGCAAAAATGAGGCTGTTCTATCTCATAGCAGAAAATTAATATCAACTCTTTCACTTCATATTTTCTTTCATTATTTACTTTTTGCTTTATTATTAATTTCCATTTGTCATTTTTCTTATCATTTTTCTTATTATTCATATATTCCCCTCTCAACTTGATTTTTTTCAGAGTAGGCTTCTAGCGACAAAGATCAATTTTTCTGTTTCAGTTCGCTCGGGCTCCTTAATAACATCTCTCTATGCGAATGTGACCGAGACCTGTGCAACTCGTCCTCTGGGCACCTCCTTGGTGTACTGGTCTGCGCAATACTCGTTTTAATCGTGTGAACGTTGTTATGGTGCTATAGAATTACGGGCAGGATATCTGTATATAGCTTTTTTTTTCAACGTAACACTCAAAGAATGCAACAATCCTCACGGACAGACGGGTAAATGGACCTGTAGCATTCTATAACAATATGTGGCCCCTAAAAAGTAGGAAATGGAGACTTATTCGTTGGCGAGAAGAGAGAGAGGAATAGTGATGAATGAGGTCGAAGGCATTCGCATTTTACCATGTATACAGGGTGGCAGAAAAGTATGGGCGTCTCATTTGGCGCTTTTATTTTTTTATTTCCAACTTTTATCACGCCTTCGTCTTACATATTTTAGAAACGCCATGAAATCTTCTTTCTTATGACTTGTAGCTCATTTTAATTTCTCAAGTCGTGTGAGCGTGTCCGCACTGCAAATCCATTGTACTCCTCGCGCAGTCTGGAGAGTCCACCGCAGCGATGGAAAGAGAAC
>KN727332.1:0-19122 GCA_000816745.1 Ancylostoma duodenale
AAATTGGTGGGGAACTGCATACAAAAAAAAAAGCGCAAGGACTTACATATGTTATCACCTAATATTCCAAACTACCAATGTTTTGAAGATGTTTCCCTTTCCATACTAAAATTTCGAGCGCTGATGCTGAACATTATCGATTGAAACGTCACTCATCGTCAAATAGCCCACAAGCAATGAGTACGAGCGAGAGCTCATTCGGCACTATTCACCATCAAAACACTTATTCAACGCTCTCTAATCTCATGTGCAGTTCATCATCAATCAACACGATCTTTAATTTGTTCACAAACTAGAGAATCAGTTACAATTCGAACCACGAGACATTGCATAGTTTCGTACTTAGCTAATCAACGAGATGAACAGTACACGCGTGGCGAGGTTCGTCCTTGGTGACATCGGTAATATGCGAGGACGTCTCACTAGTGATGTTCACGTGGACTCAATTTATATCGAGTGAATTGCCAGTGTTTCGGTTGTGATACCATCAGCTGTGAACGTTTCGATTGAGGTCTTTAGGTGCACCCTATATTCCCCTAAAACCTGTGAATTGCTTTTGATTGAATAAAGCCGTTAAAATGCAAGTCTACTAGTAAAGTTATAGCAAAACTTTTTGCGACCTCGAATGGTCTTAATTTTAGCGAGACGTATCGTGGCATTCATTCTATTTATGTGCACTTGGAGGTCCCATATTCGGTGACATCCCATATTACCCATGTACATAGAAGGAAATGAGGAAAGAAAAAACAAAAAAATACAGGAATAAAATTCTAACGAAGTGGGACAAGAGACAGAGACAAATTCTGACCAAGTGAAACCAGAGTCCTCCACTTTGCGTACCGTTGGCAACCATACTCAATTATAAAAAAATTTCCATCATCATATTTCTGGGAGGGTCCTTCAATTTCGATTGATTTAGAAAGTGTAAGTGTTAGTGGAGAGTGATTACGTATCATACTACATGCAGTGATTCTCATGATAAAGGTTTAGAAAGAAGAAGGGAGGAAGATGAGGCCGACATACACGCATTAATATACATACATACATACATACATTTATTACGCTGTTTAAGACAGACGTTAAAAAATAGTTATCATTACATGACATTCCTTTCAATGCAGTCATAGCGAGTTAAAACTGAAACTGCACCATTACTCTATTAGAAGGTAGTTATGTCGCAAAGCGTCGCAAATGCATGATTCGTTTCAAAGTAAAGCTATTTAATTTCTGAAGACAGAATCGCTCTCCTCAACATAGACATTTCCACCATACTCTGCCAAAGCAGAGACGAGACTAATTTTCCTCCGTGTCAATATCAGCAGCATGTTCAACGAACATGGTCGGAACTTTTCGTGCTAAGGATGAACCTGACAATCAACGAGTGGAACTTAGCCCTCGAATGGTGGGACACGGCACGTCCGGGCAGCAGCACTTCGTTTGTTTCATCGAAATGGGCAGAATGAGAACTATAGTATTATGATCTGGAAATATCACTTCCAATGAGGAAACTGAGCACGTCTGAATTGGGAAGGAACTACACCTTGGATAATGTCAAAATGTACCTTACAATAAGCAGTATGTCTAGTGCTGAACGGATGAATTTATAGTTCTGTATTGGGATTCTTCACACAACCAGAATTCTCAAATTCCAGAAGTAGCTGGATTTAATTGATTTTTCTGGGAGTTGTTGAGAAGTGTGTGGTAGATCTCCACCTAGGGCGCAGCTTCGTGCTCCCATTGAGCAAAGAATTTTGAGCTGATTCACTCCGAAAAATGGCAACTCTCTATCGCTACTAAAGGCTTGAATGGGATTGGGTATAATTGAGTTCAGAGTTATGGAGCAAAATATACCCCACCGTACCTACTGTCAGCGCAGCGCTTATTTTACTGAAATTTTACAAGAATGATCCCTTTCTGGCCTCAAGCACATTTTAGAACAAAGACGGATTCATTTGATCTTGAGCTGAGATACTGCTCCAAAAATCGTCTGAACCGATGTTGAACACTGTTATTACCCTCAAAAGTCAGGCTGAACACCGCTTCAACGAATCTTCTCCAAATATCTTCCCTGAAAACCAATTATTCCCAATTGTGCTCAGGCCGGCGGATTCAGGAGATATTGCTCTATCAAAATAATGGCAAAAATCCTCGCCAGGCTGTAGCATTTATGGGGTTTAACCGAAAATTCAAAAAATATTATGGTGTTGGCAACGTGCCCAACGGCCAACGCCCTTGTTAACAATTGTCAACTCGTTTGGATATGTCTGTGCGCAAAGAGGCCACGGGACCAGTGGTTTTTGTACATACTTGTTTTGTTTCCTTATGAAGACTTCCCAGGTTTTTCGCTAATTCAAGAGAAAGTTCGTAACTTTTTTGCTCAAACAGAGTTTGTGCAAAACTCCGACTTCCATGCAGGGAGCCATACTCCGCAAAGTGCGCAGCGTTAGGCTCGAAAACATCACGTACCCATACCTTTTTTAATTGCTTACAAGAGAAGTGCACGAACTTAAAGGCAGTGTCCAGGCACAATTACCGATACTTCAAATCCGGCATCCTCTCACTCTTCTCGACGAGCTGATTGCAAATATATAGGTTAAACGTCAAGAATGAAAGTTTGCAAAACAAAATCCGTGGTCGGGATGCAAACCCGAGAACCTTATCCTATGAGCCTGCATCACTATCCACTCGCTCACTCCAATACCGAGCTGTGAGTGAGGGAGCCATGTCAATATGACAGGAAATAGAATTTTGAGCTTGTATTAGCCAATTAGCAAAATTCAAGTATAATCTCTAACATGGTTTGGGACAAGCCATCCAGCCATATATGTCTCGTTTTAAAAGCGCAGCTTAATTTCGTGCACTTCCCTTGTTAGATGAAAAGAGCTGTGTGGAAGTTCTCCCCATAATTGGCTTATGTGTGCTAAGTTCAAGAGATTAAATACCTTCTCGCATAATTTTCTCTCTTGTAGTCTTTTTTATTCACTCTCAGATTAAGAATGTATAAAAAAAGGTATGACATCCATTACTTGTGAAGTATGATTAAACAAAGCGGATAACAAGCTAAATCAGGACTTCGTTCATAGACGCACCTTTCAGCAGTTATGTTGACCTATCGGAGCACACGGCAAGGACTCGAGTGCCTTGGCCACGTGAGCCCCAACCCTTGGCCACGTGGGCCCACGGCTAATTACGAAATTGCAACTTTATCCAATATGCGCTCACGTCATTGTCTTCGGAGACCTAGATTTCAAGTTTTCTTGATGGAAACATGTGTGCGCCAACCAATAACAGTCGAACTCTCCACCCGCCCATGTGACATGCGTATTCTGCGCTTTACTTATAAGTAGGTAAGATGCGCTTTACTTTCCACGAATGCATATGTAATGAGGACTCTCCACCGTGACGGTAGCTCACTTGGCTGACGATAAAGAGGTTCGAAAATGGTTTCAATTTAGTTTGGCTTGCGCAACAAATATACTGTTATTTCACGCCGACAATATCCACACCGCCAACCCTGGAAAGACGTCCTTTTGTCTCCTTGTCGACTGATTTAATATCACTAAATGATGGGCAGAAGGGGAATGACTAATCATATTAACCTAGGATGTTCTTGGGACAAACAGTGTTCCCAGTACAGATTACGTCTGATACTGCCTTAAGGATCTGTTATTGAAAGAAGTTCTGTGACGCCACTGCAGATGTGCAGCGTTATGATGTTAGCCTAATCTATAATCTGAGTCACACGGTGAAGCCTATGTAGGACCAAGAACGCTATTTGTTCTATTTGTTACCTTCGTGGACACCACCATTCTCGAAATACAAAAAGCGAGTTGTATCATGAAATGCTGGGTCTTTTACTTCACAATCACTCTCTTTCCTTATGACAGAAATTGCTTTTTTCCCCACCTTCTTTCACTTCAGGCCCGCGCAACTCAGTCATCCTTTGCGAACGAGCTAAAATTGTGGCGATGAAAACCGCCCTTATCGTAGGATTTGCCGGAATTAAACACTGCTTCCGTTTTCATCATACTGCTGCAGCTAGGAATATAGCAAAATAAGTGAGAGCAAAATCACAGTATGTGCTGCATTTAGATCCTATGAAACTCCACAAATTGTCGGGCAAGCTACTTGAGAAAATCTAAAATTTAACCTGTCCGAAGTACTGGTTTAGAAAATGGAATCGAGTTAAGAAGTGACTGTCTGTACGAGGACAATTGTAGATCTGGATCCAGAATGACGGAGAATGACTAGAAGATTCATATCCAGCGATGGAAAGTAGGTTGAAGCTTGTGTTCCCAACGCAGCGGTTTCCACTGTAGATTGTGCGAAATCAATCACCATGATCTAAACACTTCCTTGTCCTCGGCGAGAAATGTCTTAAAGGCAGCACCCACGAAAATTTTCGACTTGGAAAACTCAGCGAATTCCAAAGGTATCGAAGGTGCCGAGCACTTGCATGATGTTGAAAATGTCCGATGGCACCAAAAACCCTGTTTTTAGACGCTCATGGCCAGACTAGGTTAGTAGGTGTGGTCGAGTTGCATCAGCCATGAGATGAGGGGTTGACATCCAAAGATCGATATCTTTTTTTCACAGGATGCATATTCGCGCAATCAGTTATTTATTTGTTCGCAAGTGCAGTCTTTCCATACTTAACCAAGAAAAATAACCATTTGAAAATGTGTAGCACCTAGCAAGGACGTCACTTAAAGACCAAAACTTCATAAAGTCTTCTAATCGAGAAAATTGAAATTTAAACGAATTTAATTGGATTGTTGCCAAATAGCTTCGAATCTTGTAAAATGGAAGTGAGGAGATTCCAGTTAATAGAAATAGCAAAAGTACGAAAAACAAATCATCGAGAAACTCATAAAGAGAAGGAACGACTCTAATTCACCAAAATTGCAGCAAAACAGCTGTTTTTGCTACAATTCGCACAGGAAACAACTAGTGGAAAACTCGTCCAAATTGGCGGCTGGCACAAAGATGTACCAGTTACTGCGCTGAACGCAGTGGGTTTCCATTGTTGTTATTGTATTGGAACCATTCGGACTGCGGCAAAGAATCAGGAAGTGTGAAAATCTGAGAAGCGAAAATTCCCGTGGGTGCTGCCTTTAAAGAATTCTGAAGAGGTGCTCATGTTGACAGAGGGGTAGGATTTTTCCAAAGATATTCCTCTACTAAAGGAAGCATTATTTATAATGTTTGAACAGTTTTATGACGTTGATTCATCGCGAGAACTTTGTAAAGGGGAAACATCGTGAATCACTCCTATAAGGTTGATGCAGAAGGAATGGCGCCTCTTTTCAAGAACATATAATTTTGTTTAGACAAAGCATTACATCTAGGCTTAATAAGTAACACTACACTTGTGAAGCAAAGAAAGCTCTTTCATTCTGTTAGTATAATATAAGGTATTTTTCTTGCAGTTAGTAGACGTGAAGTAACTGAAAATGTCCAAGAAACTCGCTCTCAATTTTTTCAAATTTTCTTGATTTTTCTGCCACACTACAGGCGATACATTCCAAAACACCTTCTTTTGATGTCAGTGCTTACTCCATATGTGAGCTCTGGTGCAACGGCTTCGCTGTTGGAGAAATGTGGATGAGCACTTTTTGAAGCATTTTCCTTGTTATTTCTAGGATTCTTGCTGTGTGGTTCTTTCCAACCTGCTTTTCAGAAAGTACACCTTCAACAACACCTACCACTATATTGGCTTCAAAGAGTCGCGAACCGCTTGCTGGAAAAACGCTTGAGACGGTTAAAAGCCCATTTTCTGCAACCCAAATTTTGCCCAAAATTTGCTTCCGAAAGCTGACTTGAACTTTGGTAATTTGAATGGGAAACTTTTGTGAAGCCATCGTATTGTTCAAGAAAGTTGTAGTATTTCTACCTCTTTTACCAGCTACAGAAGCGCTTACTCCTGAAGAAAAATTCGCAAAACATGACGATTTGGCGACGAGGTTCTTGTTGTTCTTGACTCTCTGTTCTACGAGATATGTATAGGTATGTATAGACGTACGGCGTCAGGACCAGCTTATACGATAAAAAATGGTCGCTGCTAATTGAATTAACTCTTCGGTCTGCCAAAGTTATCGTTCGTTGAAGTTGCGAAAGAAAATAGAGTCAACGCGAATAAGCGCCATTTCTTTCGCATCAACCTAATAATTGTAGTGAGTACAAAAATCGAGCATGGCCTACGCTGCCAATTAACACAACAAACTTCTAAAGTACTATGCACGAATGACTGACTATTCACCCACTTTCATAGATGCGTACCCTGAGGTTTCTCGGAAATGCGTATCCTGAGGTATTGTTCTAGAAGGAAGCTTAGGATTGAACAGATGAATATCAACATGGGGAGTGTGATATGCAAAAACTGAAGATGAGTGCAACATCCTCAGAGTCCTCTTGTCTCCGCAATTTTGGCCTTGTGATTGATAAACATAGTGATGCTGCTCTCATAATTCGTTCAAAATAGCACTGTACAAGTTGGTAGGTACAATGTTAGATTGACGAGAATTTTGTTGAAATGATGTTCTTCAGATCCGTTTCCATTCTCTGGCTTTTTTCCGCTTTCCCGAGTAAAATGCTCATGAATCTTTCGAATTTATATAATTTGGAAGTCGCATGACGGTACTTTTGAAAGAATGTTCCTCCGTACCGCTATCCCATACTTCATCGAAGCATTGACAGGAACACAAAGTGTTGAGGTTTTTTTTGTTCTCGTCAGCCGTGACTGGAAGGGTTGCGTAAAATGTTTGAACACACACAACACATATAAGCGAAGAATTCGTCTATTATAAGGAGGAAAACAGCTCGAAAGAAAATGATTACAGTCATTTCTGGGACCCTATCCATGGACATGAACGCACTATTTTCTGGCATCCACTTGACTAAGCGGTACGCAGTGAACCACAATTACATCCTACTCTGAAATTCCTTATCACGGTGGGCCCAACGTTATCCCATGGTTGATGTACGGCATGTCAATCATGGGCAGATGAAAGGGCCACTGTGGGCTACTTTTGGGCCCACCACGGACTATTTGGGACTTCGAGGGGTAAACCGGAGAATTTTTGTAGAGAAACCGGGTACTTACAAGCTATTTATTGAGTAGATTTTGGAAGCAAATCGGGGCAGAAGATTCTCGGAACAATTATCGGAGCTGGGTCCGAGGAAAAAAAACCAGGCTTCCCACGTAGATGATCAGGCCTTACACACCCATTCGAACCTTGCCAAAAATCCGAGATATTCTGGACACACCAAGTTGGCAGGAAAGTTCACTTTTTGCCAATTTTCGGGAAGCGTTTCGATGCATTCGGTATGCAACTGTACTGCCGTTGACTTGGAAATTTTCAACCAAGTCATCTTCATCCTCGAACACTTTCCCTTGCAAGGCGTTAGAGAGAGAGTCAAGGGAAGTCGGTAATCTTTTGGTGTTAAATCAGGCCTTCACGGTGGTTAAGTCAACACCTTCCACCCAAGTCGAGTAGCCTCCAGCGAGTCACACTTATAGTGAGCGAACGAGCATTGTCATGCAGGAGTCGGATCGTTCCGTAACTCGGATCCTCTCCTGCGATTTTTTGCGGCCATTCTATCCAGCCGCTGACAATGCAGGTCTACCGTGAGGGCAGACTAGCGTGGCAATACCTCACAATGTATGATGCCTCTGCAGTCAAACCAATAAATGATTATAACATTCAGAGGGTGAAGACCTGCCATTGCTTTGGCTCAGAAAGAACTTTCCCGACAACCTAATACTGGCGTTCCCCATTCCATTCCTGGCATTCCCCATTCCATTCCTTATAGTCAAATCCTTTTTTCACATGCTAATCCTACCACTCTGCCATAATATTTACATGTTTCACCATATTTTCACAAATGAGCCTTACAACGGGGCTTGTTGACCTGTATGTATCCCCATGTGTTCATGTGCATTTGCTGATAACGGCTGATACTGCCGCAAGGGTCTACTGCCAAAAGAAGTCCTGCGATTTCACCGCTGACGTGCAGCAATAGAGTGATAGCGTAATCTGTAAATTGATTTGCACTATTAAGACTAGGAGAAAGAGCAATAGCCGTCTGTGTGTATCCCCATGCGTTCATGTGCAATTCAGCAGATTACGGCTGATACTGCCTCAAGGGTCTGTTGCCAAGAGAAGTCTTGTGACTTCACAGCAGATGTGCAGCGATGCAGTGATAGCGTAATCTGTAATTTGATTTGCACTATCGAGACTAGGAGAAAGAGCAATAGCAGTCTGTATGTATCCCCATGCGTTCATGTGCAACTCTGCAGAATACGGTATGCAGGGATGCAATGATAGCGTAATCTGTAATTTGCAGTGTCTAGACTAGGAGAAAGAGCAATAGCTGTCATGCGCTTGCCTCGACTGAGTCAAGTTTGTTAAATTTTTCTATAACTCTTCGAGACATTTGAACCTTGGCTCTTCGAGAGTCAGTTCTCTCTCAAAAATTTTATGGCGCCAGGTTTCGATCTCGCAAACGCTGCAAAGGAAGATCTTTGTGAACGAGTTCTGAATATGCTCAGATCCAATAAGCGGACATGACCTCAGGTGCAATATCAGCATTTAGAATTCATCCGCTCGTAGGAACGCATTGTGTGAGATGCTGTTTTGGAAAGAACTGTCTGATCAAACAATTGAATTCCAGACCAGGGAATAAAAATGGCCAGAACTCAAGATAAGTTCAAGATCTCGCATCGATCTCTGACCAGCGTAATGTCGGCCTCCCTCAGTTAATGCTAACCATGATGCTTACTCCTTGTTTTGTTTTTGTTTTTTTTTTTGCTTCGAAGTTTGAACAAAATAACGCTGTGCTAATTCGCAGGTGAAAATATTAGGTTGGGAGAAAGTAATGGATAAGATTTGCATTATCCATTACTGATTTCATATTTTCTTCTCTATCGTTTCAAAGGGTTTTTCAATGCACTATCCGTACATTTTCGAAATATACCTACTTCTGCAGCCGTGAGACAATGATCTCGCGAACGTCCTAATGTAAATATCATCACGCCATGCAGACATCGACAACAGGGAGTTTGAGAGCTTTGAAAACTCTCTTCTATTTCTCTGCCTCTAACCTATGTAATATATAGGAACACTACAAATGTTGAGGGAGAAATGACGGGGTTCTTCTACTTCATGGCTGACATGTGCATCTAAATACTAAGAATACATCTAAATACTAAAGGAGATGGTTAGTTTATACATTCCCCCTATTTTGTGTGACTAACAATAAGTATTATACTATCATGACTTATAATAACGGGCTTACTTCGTCTGTCATGTGTGTGTGAAACGAAATTCCCTGATTGGTCAGTGATGGTGATTGTGAGGTCAACAAAATGATAGGGACGGGTATGGTGAGGTTCAAAGAATGAAGTGAAGCTCTAATGGATAGGGAAGACCAGAGTGACAAGTCCATCGCTAAGTGCAAGGTCCGCCGACTTATAAAAGTGGGGCATACGGGTCCACCGCGGTGATAAGGGTGCGCCGGCGCCCAAAAGTGGGGGCAATGGATCCGGTGATGTAACAGAGGGGTGCCCTCGTTGAAGCGACGAAATGTCGTGAGTGTAGCCTGCTGAGGATGACGACGCTAGCTGGCGATAAAATGCTTCGAGAAGGTCTCAATCGTCTCATTAGCGCTCAACAACAGTTGGAGATGCTAAATTTCGAATTACAATAGGACGTAGTGCATTATCCATTCTCTCCCCATCACATCATTTTCCGCGTTGTGCTCACCTCATTTCTACCTGAGCACACCGCACCCTCTTCTTTTATATGCTCAAACTACTTTTATCACCTGATCAACCACTGCAGCCAAAAAGAGGTAAACCATTTCTGTGGCCATCCATAATGAATTGGTTGCATATACAGTAGCGAGCAAAAAGATTGCAACTTTTGGTCTTTCGTCTACAACTTCTTTCAGAAG
This sequence comes from Ancylostoma duodenale, assembly GCA_000816745.1. Classification (NCBI taxonomy): domain Eukaryota; kingdom Metazoa; phylum Nematoda; class Chromadorea; order Rhabditida; family Ancylostomatidae; genus Ancylostoma; species Ancylostoma duodenale. Next base: position 9,955 of record KN727332.1, read on the forward strand.
AGAGCAGGGAGGTTCAAATTTTTATGCAAGTTGTAGATACTCATCAGAGATGTAAGTACGAAAAAAATCACTTCATTCCAACAAGTATGTTTTAGGAAAAAATTTTTCCACAAAGGTCAAAATCCGTAATTTGCAGCCATCCGCAATGTCTCACAAAACGGCGTCTATCGTTGTGATCTGACCACGAATTGGTTTCTTGAAGCAAAATCAACCCTAATGTGCCTGAAAATGTGCATGCGCTGACCACCGCCTGACATCTGCGAGCCATATGCGAGGTTAGTTCAGCGGTGATCCTCTACGAGTGTTCCTGTCATCCTGGCTCCCTCTATCAGCTCTGTTTGGAAGGGAGAGATATTGCTGAAGATTCTACAACTTTGATTACAGGTGTTCGGTTCCAGCGCACTTCACCGCTTCCTTGCAATTCCGGAATATTCCGCCTGGTTGCCATCCAGCTAATCGTGCATATCACAGGAAATATGTTTTGGAATTTTTTCTGTCCCAAGAAGAAATATACTTTAAGGATCCCATAAGTGATAAAGATGCTTTAGGTTTCCTAGAATATTGCCGTGTTCGTGACGATTCATCCCGCCGCGGACTTATCGAAACTGGGTCACTCGAAGTGAGGAGTACTGATAGCTAACACAATTTGATGAGGTAGGTCTTTTTAAAATGCAATGAATTTCTCGAAACACCACCGAAGTAGGATACTGCGGCATGACACTTGAGAAACTGGCTAATTCAGTTTGAATTAGATGAAGCAAACTGAGCTAGACATTTTCAAAGCAAAAAGGTTAAGGCGAAGTAAGAAAACTCGTGTGCGGAGCAAGGGGGCACACACAATTGTGTTAGCTATCAGTACTCCTCACTTCGAGTGACCCAGTTTCGATAAGTCCGCGGCGGGATGAATCGTCGCGAACACGGCAATATTCTAGGAAACCTAAAGCATCTTTATCACTTATGGGATCCTTAAAGTATGTTTCTTCTTGGGACAGAAAAAATTTCAAAACATATCTCCCGTGATGTGCACAATTGGCTGGATTTCAGTCATGCGGAATATTCCGGAATTACGAGGTAGCGATGAAGTGCGCTGGAACCGAACACCTGTAATTAAAGTTCTAGAATTCTCAGCAATATCTCTCCCTTTCAAACAGAGCTGATAGAGGGAGCCAGGATGACAGGAACATTCGTAGAGGATCACTGCTGAACTAACCTCGCATATGGCTTGCAGATGTCAGGCAGTGGTCAGCGCATGCACATTAGGGTTGATTTTGCTTCAAGAAACCAATTCGTTGTCAGATCACAACGATAGACGCCGTTTTGTGAGATATTGCGGATGGCTGCAAATTACGGATTCTCATTGCGGATGGCTGCAAATTACGGATGCAAATTAGAACTCCAATACTTTCCCAGAGAATTTTACTTGAAATTTCTGAACTCAATGTTTTCTCCAGAATTTTCACGAATCCTTCTGAACAGTCAAGACCTCTTACTTGTTGAGATAATCTCCCGAATTCTAGTTTAAATTTTGCACCTGAGTTAACTCTACAACCATGCATCCATGAGATCTGCCGTTCTGCACCAGGATCTGGCGCCGCTAGATCTATACCAGATCATTAGCCAGAATGGAGGGGTTTTAAGTAAATAACACCCACGTGACTCATGTCACAAGGGCAACCAAGATAATTCCCTACTACATTTTATCATCTTGCTTTTCTGATGAGAATCATATGTGATCTATGCATCACAAGCGCAGAAGAGGATATGTTACTTTATCTTCTTGTTTTACTGTGGAGGGCAACGCATAACGATATTGGTTTTGGTATATGCTACTATAGCATGGTGTCGCTCTCACATTGGTGGGAGTTTCACCACAACAGCGGTTTAACTTATGAAGAACATTTATTCCTTTGGAGTTTTTGATCCTACTCTAACCTTTTACACATATACAATTTTATTTTTCTGTAGGCATTGTTTTTTCTACTACTTCTCGTGTTGCGTTTTATACCACTTCGTTTTACTCGTAAAATGGTCCTAGTTGCGTTTTCACGCTTCTTCGTTGCAGCATGGCTTTAACACGTCGCATGTATGTAGCCACAGATGATGACAATAGTAACGATGATGAAACGCAGCGATTACCCGACATCACTGTTGAAAAAAGCCACTTCGTATGTTCTTGATGGTAGAAACAACCAGAATTTTTCAAAATTCTGAGATGACCCTGTTGCAAAAACCTTTGAATCCTTCAGCCTTCTTCATTATTCGGCTATCAGTTTGCGATGGACACCGCGCAGGACTCCAATTTTCAACAATTGCTGAAAAATTTCGACAGTTTGGAAATGTAAGTAAAATGTTTGTGTGGTTCAATAATAATTGAAGATTAATTATTATTAATGGAATTAATAAGTAAAACATTTGTGTTAAAACGATGACCTGTCATAATAATAATCTGTCATCATGTTGGACGAAAAACAGTAAGGGATATGAGACTTTGAGGGATGGATGTCTGTATGAGAATTGCAGAGGACCGTCTAGCTAGGTCATAGAGTGCGTTTCATAACTATAGGACAGCCCTCAACTTTTCCACCCCCGGCTTTTCAGGAAATCGTGGGTTATTTTCTCTAGTATCACCTGAAATAAGCTTGGTACCCCATTTTTGATTTTGATTTTTTAAACATTTTGTGTATACATCCAGAATGGGAGTCTAGAGCTAATGACTGAATTACGAGGACAAGGTGAGAGAATGCCTTCAAGTTCGTGCGCTTCCCTTGTCAGTACTCGGGCAGGCCAATCCATCCTATGTTGTAATAACCAATTGAAAACCTGTTGAAATGAAGAACTTTCAGTTTAGCGAATAGTCAACCAGTCGGTCGAGGTAATAGTCTATTTAAACCGAAATCATGTGGACTAAATTTTCTGGACTGGGTGCTGGTGTTGATTGGTTTGCAACTGTGACTGTAAATAGTTCTGTTGCTCAACAAAGCTATTAGACGTGAAAATCTGACGGCTTTTCCAGATCGAAAACAAATGTTAGCAGCTTAAAACTAAAGGGGCCGTAGTAAATGCGTCGGAACCGACGGTTATAGAGAAACCTTGGCCTCGAACAACTGCCGGTTTTCACTGCTAACTGACTTATACCCAATATGCAACCAAATTCGTTTCATCACTTTAACTAGATCCACTCCATTTCTGCTTATTTGCAAGAGACGGCCACAGTGAGGAAAAGAGCACGCGGTGACATGTGTTCTGGGCAGCGGTCATCGCACTGGGCCAAGTGTTCATGGATCTAAGCTTTCCAAAATCAAGCAATGACGAAAGAATGCAATGGATACACATCGCCGCTGTAGTACGTGTTTTTCCACAAATACCCCTTCTTCTGTTTCAAATAAAAAAGCATCTATTCTACAGTTCTGAAGCAAGTGTGCATCTTAACTGAACTACATGCCTGATATTGCAACTACAGGGTGCGCCAAAATTCTTGCACACCATCCACCACTGGCGCAGGTTTCAACGTAATGGCATGACCTCTCTGGCCGCACTAAGCCAACTCAAGAGCAACTTAAATAACCTAAACGATCGAGAATACGTCAACATTTGCTTTTGTAACAGCTCAAAGTCGAGTGGGAGACGCACCCGTCGCGGCACGGGGCAACGATGTCATCATAGAACTGGAGCCATCTTTAGGATAGAGCTGTTCTATTTTTATTAGAAAAATGGAATAGATGTAAAAAGCATTGGAGAGGTCTGGGGTGAGAACGGAATTCAGTTTTTGCTCTTAATTCAGGAATTTCATCATGTTTTTGAAAAGAGGCCCTGTCAGAGCAAATTTTCTCAGATTTTTGAGGTTCACAACATCAACGTCACGCTCAGTCCTATTTGAACAGCATTTTAGGTGAGAAGAGACCTTACTGCATTAGATTCATTTCGCAAACCCCAAACATGACGTTCTAGTAAGACTCAAAATCTGCTCATGGAGCAATTGTGTCTAGTGGAGTGGTGCGCGGAGGAAATCTTGTGCAGAGATCTAATTATCATTTAGGTCTAATCTGAATACGATGGACGGTGGCGTGTTAACGCTGTTAAAGGGCAAATGAAGAGCTACATTATACGAAAATTCGAACTCGTAGGATAAAGCTGAAAGAAAGCTTTGGAAGGATTCATTCAAAAAATACCACCGTGCCGCGATGGGTGCGCCTCCCACTCGACTTTGAGTTATTACAAAAGCAAATGTTGGCGTATTCCCGATCTTATAGGTTATTTAAGTTGCTATTGAGTTGGCTTAGTGCGGCCATAGAGGTCATGCCATTACGTTGAATTCTGCTGGTGTAGGGGTACTAAATATGGTGTGCAAGAACTTATAGTGCACCCTGTATTTTCGCAGCCAATGCAGAATTACGTGCACAATCAATGTGTTCGAACCCTCTCGGCAATTTCAGCTGTGGTTAACGGCGCAAACGCCAGAATGCAAAACGGCGTACACCCTGCATCGATTTGAATCCTGCACCCCCTAGGTCATATCCTAATCCCTTACCCACTTTACCACACAGCAAGTTGACGTACTTAGCAGGAGGTGCCTCACAAACCTATATGAGTATAATATCGACTGGTCAACTACTGGTAAACATGCTGTAGAACCTTGTTGGTCAACGCTTCAAACCATGTAGGATTCATTTCATTCTGTTTCATTAATCTTCTTGCACTTGTAAAGTGAGATTGAATGCATTATTAGAGCTAATCCGTTGTTTTGAAGGCAGAAAGAATAATTCGGAGCATTATGGCGGAAGAAAATTGCTTCATTTTTTAGGTATCCAAAATATCAGCTTTACAGTTACAATGCGCACTTAGAAAAGCCTGAATTCCAACGCAGAATTATGCTGCGCTACCACTCACACGCTTATTCGCACGGGATCTAAAAAGCTTTCTCAAGGACTTTTTATAATCTGGATTTCCCCTCCCCTGCTTCTAAGGCATTTGCGCGCTCCCTGCGCACGCTTTGTCAATATGAATATAGCAGTGCCTGGGCGATCCAACAAGCCGACTGTTTCGCTGCGCCGAGACCGGCATGCAAGCTGTATTATAATCTGCCGCTTATGTCGAGGTTATTGAAACCAAGTTAAAATTCGGTTCTTTCAAACCATTTTAGGACCATAAAGGTTCCTGGTCATAGAGTGCATAACTGCTGCTTTAACCTTCTGTTTAACCAGCAGTTATAACGGAATTGCAAAGGCCCCAGTTGGCTGCTTTCTTTCGAAGTTGCTATTCCTGTTGGAATGAAATAATCTCCATTTTTGTGCACATTTAGTTCGAGCCCGTTTGATCTGATTATAAATTTTCTCGAGTTTACTCAAATATTAACAGGCTGTTGCAAAATAGATGTTGTATTGGGTTGAGCAATAATTTCGTGCGGTTTTTTTTGACTTAATTTTTAGGAGGATTTGAACTAATTCCGATAGTCTGTCATGAATCATCTTGTAGCTCTTCTTTTGCTGTTTACGAATTTTATAACCAATTTTCCCAATTCCTGCTACTTCTCATTTTCTGTCGCATGAAATGACCCTCCAGTTCGACAAGAGCGTACATCTTCGACATCTCCACCTGTTCCACAGCAATAGTAGAGTGAATGCAGCTCAAGCTGCTGGAGATGTCAACAGCATCTTAGTGGAATCCATCACTGTTGAAGAGACAGCGCAGAAATGGGTGTCTGCTTCAGAGATGTCGATTTTAGGCTGTAGGATGCATCTTGTTCTGAACACACAGTTCATAGAGTTGTAAGACGATTTCTCGCAAAGACTCGCTCTAAATTTGAAGAAGAAGTACTGCGGATATTGACTTTCAGAAAAACCTGAATTAAACTAGTTTCCTCCGTGAGAATACATTAGATGCTCAGGAAAACCGCGCCAACTTATTGCCCAACCTAATATTTTGAGGGCTGATCTCGAATTATTGTGACCTTCTCAAGCAAAATTGTAGACTCTTTCAACTACTACCAACACCTTTGAGCTTCTTCAAAGTTCCCCTCAAAGTAGGAAGCTCAGACTTCTAGTCATCAGTTGTTAATTAACTAGGAGGGAGTTTCGTCATGGTAAGCTCTGTCTCCTCCTAGATCAAGAGGTTCGAAATGTCGACATTTTGTCATGAAACGGTCGGTCACCTTCCTATTGATCAGTCAGGGACATCTTTGTGGACAATTTCTTATGCATTTATTTATTTATTTATACGTGGTATTTTCACGCTATATGAATAATTTCCAACAAGAAGATGTAAAACAACATGAAACGCAATACAAACAAGTTAATCAAATCGCTGGCAAACAAATAGGTGTAGAAAGACGACAATTTCATCAAAAATTCAGGAACGATAAACTAATAAGCTGATTCTTTGAGGAACTTGTCCGCAAGTCTTCTGAAGTGTGCTAGGGGAGATGGTAGGTTGCATCTCTTAGGAAGTCTTAGAAAATCAGATCCAGCGCTCTGCGTGAAGAAAGATGAACGCAAGGAGCTTCTTGCTGTAGGGAACGTAATTTTGAATGGACCACCTCTGATACAAGAAGAGGATACAGAGTAGAACTTGTCTAGCGGGAGATTCACTTCACCACAAATAATTTTATAGTCCATAACAAGGTCATGTTTTTTCCTACGAGTAGCAAGGGTAGGTATCTTGAATATGAGATTAGGAACAGAAGCGGGAGAAATATTGGAATAGTCATACCCATGCAGCCTTATCCGCAGTTTTCTAGTGAAACTATTTTGGACAGCTAACGATTATTATCAGTATTTAACGATTATTCTAGTTATTCTGGCAAAGCGAGTCAGTAGCCATACCATGAACACAAAAAATAGGACAGTCTTTCATTTTGAACTTTAGCCTTATTTCTAAATTTTTGTCCTAGATTTAGAGGCAACATAGCAAGTAGGCTCATGTAATTGAGTTTGTCGCCTGTTTTAGGGTTTCTTTCGTCGATCTTTTCGCATTTTTTCCTGATGGCGCACCATGACTGTATGAATGAATGAATAAAATAAATAAATAGCGTCATTATTAGGAGAATAGCGTCCTCTAAATAATGAAGACTCCATCAGGGGCTTCCGACTAAACTCAAAAATGGTGAACGTATAACAAGTTTTGTGCCTATTCAGATACTGCGACGCTCCACACGAGAGCTTCTACGCGTCCTCACGAAGCTGTTCCATAGATTTGTCCATAGAGGAGGCTTTCCAATTCCCTCAGAAAATTTCCGCCAGGCTACCAGTTATTGATTGTTTTTAGCTAACTCGTTTTTTTTTGTCCACTATGCGTATTGCAAAGTAGAGATCTCTTCAGATACAAGTAAACAATTGCTGGCCGATCTCTGCAAGAAATCAGAAGAATATGTGGTGCAGACTAGTTTCTCATTACTTCGAATGGGCAGGCGGTGTGCCGGAACTAAAGCTAATGGACTTCCAGGGAAGGGTGAGACTGTATGACAGAACTCTAGCTTTTGTTCAAGTCAAGAAAAACAGTTTTAGACCATGCATTTTTATGTTGACTTATACAAATTCACACCAATGAAGGGCTCAGACAATATCTCATTGTTGTAAAGGAGAACCAAGGGACATTCAGACGAAATGGTCAGGAAATGCTGCCCTCCTCATCTGCGCCCTCCGACATCATCTCGATGGGAGTGAAAATTTCTGAACAATACTTATCATTTATACTATATCAACAATATTTATCACAAAACTACAGCCTATACTGCCCTATATTGGCCTTTTATATAACACCAGTCTGGCCGCACAGCTGACGCAGGGCTTTATCAATGTTAGCTTCGCTCGCATAAATTGCGCCCTACTCAGGTCGAAATGGATTAGAGGAACGCCGAAATATTAGGTTGGTGCAAAAATGATGCGCGTTTTTCGTTGCTTCATCTCCGGTGCAGAGAACTCCCAGTTCTTCTTACCTCCGGTATGAGAAATTGGAAATGATTTTGTAGCAAATTTCATGGCCTTTTCAAATATCTCATGCATTTTGAGCGACTTTCATGTTCATGGTGAATTTTTAGTTGCGGAACGAAAGGCGCCAAAACAAGTTTTTTTTTGCCAAACCCACTTCAGCGAGCTAAAACTCGGCGGCATCGCAGCAGGAACCGCTCGGAATGACACCATAGCTTTGGCAAAGGAAGGTGAGCAAACGCATTCCGCCAAGCTGCTTCCGGATTTTTCGACTTGGTGTGCCTTGCTTCGAGAGTCAGGGATGTCGCATACGTCTTCCTGGGGTTTGCGATCCCCAACTGATGACAATTATCAAAGAGCACCCATTCAGAACAACATATTTGGTTTCGCATAACTTCGCCGGTAATTATTGTCAAACCATCCCTCCCCTCGTTAAGAATGGGAGGATGAAAAAGCTCGACGAGAAGATGTCGAGCATACTGAACGAGAACCAGATTGATCCTCGTTGAGAGGTCTGCCTCGTGCCTTTGTAGTGAAAGAATTGCGACCAAACACTCGGTCCCTTAGCAAAAAATATGAATTGTGACCCTCTACGACAAAATGAAGTGCCTTGCTCAACAGCTGGATGGGGAAGATGCACAGAAACACTCCCAGAAATCGAAGCAACACCAAGGTCTCGGCAACTTTGTGATGACCTGCTGCAAAAATTGCTCACTGCTGCTCATTCATTCCTTTTCATCTGGAAAGTGCTTTCAAGACGTAATTGGGATAATTTGGAAACTTTCACTGTGTGAGCCCAGTGTTGCTCAATGGAATGGATTCTACACTACTACACAGCACCGTTCAGGCACACTTTGCATGACAGATACTTCACAGGCTGGATCAACTGCGCTAGGAAGCTCGGACCCACATATCATAATCAGCAAACCTCTCGCTCACCGACTACCACTACCCCGAGAATTTGGACGACTTCTTCTGGAACAATTTTCCATTTTCTCGAAGACTGAGAGGATACCAAAATTGTCCTCCCAAAGTTCGTCGATCCTAGAAGGCCCCACCAGAATTGCGCGGTAGTCGGAGGCCATCCACCTTATTGCTGAAGATTTGCGGATTACAATGATTCCAAGCCTTCCGAAAAAAATTGATTTTGTAAGGAGTTATGAGGTTCGGAATCAAATGCTTGAAAACGCGCTCTTTTTTGCACCAATCTAATATTGTGGCTCAACTCTCAAAAATTGTGACATCT
>KN727333.1:0-25191 GCA_000816745.1 Ancylostoma duodenale
TGGAAGGAGAACTTTTGAGAATCTAATTTCGGTTGCTTCTTGTGGTTCAATCATTGACGGACACTTTCAATCATTGGTGTTCGTGAGGAGAGTTTCAAAGCAGATAAGATCGAAAGTTACAAAAGATAAGGAGCAAAAGTTGGAGCAAGTTTATAGAGTTCGCCTTCACGATGTTCAGGTGTTCTTATTAGTTGAGATAGTGGAACGGTCTGATGAAAAGTAGTACCATATTCTGTGGAAATTGTGGTGCTAACTTTGTCCTCATATATTCTTCAAGTTGATTTGGTGGAACAACACTAAATGAAGTTACTAGTATTATGCAAAGATATTATTTTAGAAAGATTGTAATGACCTTATAAAAGGATGTCGCTTTTTTTAAAGGGATTTTTTTACCATCTCGACTTTCCATTTCCATTCGGAAGCTTAGATGAAATTAAGTTGACCAGGAAAACGGTAAGAAAAGCTAGTGAGGAAAGCCACGTGAAGCAAAAAACTACTCTTGAATAATTATGTTTACTTCGCCAATCAGCAGAAACGAGAGAAGAAGGAAAGAAGTTGAAATGGGCAATAACCTGTGGTTCTTCTCCCATTTTAAACTTTCTGTGCTGATAAGAAATTTTACACACAAAGATAATAGTGTTTCCACTTCCATCCAGAGCAGGATTCGTAAGAGCCTTACGTTCTTAGAAGAAGAATTAGAGGAATTAGCCATTCATGGGCACACAATCTTGTCCTTAGGTATTTATATTTTTATGTCCTTTCAACCTTGCTAACAGAATTCACCTCAGGCAGTGATGTGCAACGTGCAGCCCATTCAAATGCACCAGCTGAAGGATCGGAGTAGCATGTACAAGGCGAAGAAGAACAGGGAATTAATGGAAAGCCAGGATAACCACGAGAACAAGGTGAGACGCGTGTAGAAAAAATTGCCTTTGTGAAAATCTCTTGGCAATTACCTTTCTGGGTAGCAGTGCTCTTTCCTCCACCTCCACACACCTCCGGTTATCAAAGCAATAGAAACACTTCCGCAAAAAATGCCGCTGTCATAATGATTTCATGGAATTCCTAACGAACAAAGAAAATTCAAAATAAAGGGTTTTTTTTCAATTTTAAACTATCCGATGCTGGAAACACGGAATTACATGCATACATATCCACAAAATGCTCAACTTTCATCATCCTTGCCTTCGAGGGCTTGTGGCTCAAGGGATTGCTTCGAGCTTTTATCCTAACAGTGGAAGGATCTCTAGACCATTTATCGGCGAAGAGGCCACAAGCCATTTTTCCCTCTTTTTTCTGAAACATTAATATTCTACTCCTTTTTGAAATACCCCACAGAGTAACTGGTTAAATCCGACATGTCCAGCCCATGTGTTTCAGAGCAGAACTTCGTGGTGTTGCTTAAATAATACATTAGGCGAAAATACAGTAGAAGGAAAACTAGGTTGAGGAGCAATTGAAACATAGAGGAGCACTGAGATGAACGTCACAAAAGCTTCTTCCTCATCAGGAAGCCTTTGATGGTGCAGAGGTCGCTTGCGGTTCGCTTTGATGAAGCCGAGAAAAACTGGAAATCCCGCTGAAATCTCCAATCTTAGCGCCTAACGATGCTGCTTACAAGCAAAAAGTCTGTAGAAAAGCAGTGCGATTTGATGTATCACTTAGGACTTGCTTCCGTCATTCGGAATTTGAACGTACTACTACCATATCCAACTACTCCTATGCTTTTTAACGTTGTTCATGGCTTTTTGGGAGGGATTTTCTGAATTGTTCTCAGTATACCAAAACAATGTGTTGTGTTTTTATTTCACGCTGTTTCATTCAGCGTAGTCGCTTACACTGCGTATACGATAGTACGAAACGAAAAGGGTCGGGACATGCCTCTGTGATTGGGCGTTCAAAGCGGGAACGAATCAGAGAAACATACCCCGCTGCTGCATCATAATCCGCACCCGCTCCCTACCAATACCTGTAAGGAATTCACCGGTTGGGCTCATAGCTCATATCCAGTACATTTTATCTAGTTGTATGAATGCGCCGACGGATATGTTGTTGGGATAAAAATCCATTCGCAGGTATGTGCCTGCAGGTTATCTCTACCCTGTTTAGGCATACGGCATACTTCACAGCGACACTGTCGCAGCAACCGCTCAAGCACAACAGTTTTAGTGAAACTGCGCCTATGCCACCATGCTGTTCCACGCGAATTGCTTAATAAGAAATGAGAACTTGTAACGTTTTATTCTCATCATTTTCATTCATTTTCTTCAGGACGATGTGGCTGTTAAATATGCTATTGACCTTATATCCTGTTGATAACGGTTCATTATCAATTATCAAATGAGCGTGTAGCCGAAAGAACTGACGAAGACCAGAATGGGAGCTTTGTGCACGGATAGATGGCCGCTATATTTTTTCTCATCACGTTCGAATATATGTGAGCTCAATCTTGAACTGCGTCCATGTTACACATGCTGGTGTTTCTCCTCTCCCTCTGCTGTTTGGGTACTCCAAAGCTTCTCCGCTCACTACGGCAATAAAAAAAGGTGGGAAATTATGGGAACCAATGTAACTTGTATGTAATCAATACACATGTATTCCACTGTCCTCATCGATTATATGACCGGTATGTTGGAGGTCATTTTGAACTGGCGAGGTCTGAGGATACTCTGCGACTCTATATATACTCTATATGTAATAGATAGAGCGCGTAATGCACACCGCCTCATAAGCCTCTCCTTGTGGAGCTAAACGGTCAATGCTAACACCGTTGTAACTATAACTAAATTTGTTGCATTTCTGCTCGCACTGGTGTAATGAAATTCTTGCTACGAATCATATTTTCTTACAAGGTTTCTTTTTTAGTTGCTATTACATCTGACGCATCCTCTTCGTATCGGCGACTGTGCAGGTGGTCATCGTCTGGAGAACAGAGGGAAGAATCGAGACGTCATGGTTGTTCCACGTGAGTTGAACCTTCCCATCCTGAACCAATTCAGCTACATGTGCCCCAGGTTGTAGACCGGTACAGCCAGGAATTAGAGAGGAAAAAACATTTTTTGTTTCAAATTGGGCTACATATGGAAATATGTCTGTGAACATGCAAAAAGTCATTATATTATACTTTTGGATCTTAGTTGCAAAAAAAGTCGATCCTTCCAGGAACTTCGCTGAATATTAGAAAACATATAAGAATTCATCGGAGAAATATGCAAAAAAAATTTAGCCATGCTGCCGCTGCTGTGGTGGTTGAGTTCCAGCCAATCCCAGAGTTTTGGACACTATCAAGGGGGAAATAAGGGAAATTTGCTTAGGGAGCCAGTTGACCGCAATGCCTCAGCTCTTCTACCCTTCGTTGGCCATGATTGTAAAACATAGAGATAATATGCAATTTGAACGTTCAATCCTGCTGTTCAATTCCTAAGCCATTTTTTCCTTCAAAGATTTATTTGTTTGTTTTCTCCAGTACATATCGTATATTGGTTATATTAATTTTGTGTCCGAAGAGACGCTCGTTGAAGATGATTTATTACACAAAACAATTGAATAATTCAATTTTTAAAAATTTTGAAAAATTAAAATAAAATTACTTAATTATATTTCAAAAATTATCGGTTTGATTTTCCACGTTGCGGACCGAGCACATCTTTGCATGGCGAGCGCGGGTAGCCCGGAGGTATTTTCCTAGCAATTAACCATTTGCAACACTGACCACATGGTAACGTTTTGTGGACATGGAGAGCACATTTCGCGTGATGCACCATGTGGATCACGTGGCCACACGAGGCGAAAGGGCGTGATGCGCCATGTGCATCACGTTGCCCGATGTGTTGATGGTGTAGGCGTGTGGATAGTAAATATATAACTTTGACAATCGTCTTATCTCTAATGTTGGCCAGTTTAGCCGACCATGCACGTCCCTACCTTCAAACCCTGCACGGTGAAAGCAAGGACTACACGTACATCAATGCAGTAGAAGTACGTCACTACTTTGTTCAAACAACATAAGCTGCAAAACAGTTGCAATTGAGGTGGACGGATTCACACGAAAGGCTGAGTTCATCGTGACTGAGTGGCCGAAACAAAGTACCATCGACTCATTCTGGACGTTGATTTACGACCACTCGTGCCACACGGTGGTTAACCTCAGCAACCAGGGCAACCCACGGGTAACTTTCTAAATCAAGCATATCTATTGTTTATTGTTGGGTCGTTGATGGAACAGGGATTGTTTCAGCATTACCCGACCTTTATCCACAACAAGGGCAAAGCCAGCTATGGTCCGTTCATCGTCGAAGTCCTTAACTATCACCAGTATCCAGCAATGACATCACACATGGTGAAAGTCATGAAGAGGGTTCGTTACTTCTCAGTTTCCCATGCGTAATTTTCATAATTCATCGCTTCCAACACGGGATTTACTTAGACCTGCTTTTCCGCTTGCACTTTTGTTCATAGTTGCGTAGTAGGACCTAGCGGTCAGTAGCTTATTGCTCAGCTTCAAGTTCCGATAATCAAGTGCTGAAATGCAGACGACTGGCACGCCACGTTCCTCTCCGAAAGGTCGTCACTCGAAAACTCCATCGCTGCAGCGGGAGGAGACTCCCGGGAGAAACGGGGTGCCTCTGGGACAGTCCTTCCGGCTGAAACCGCAATATCGTGGACACCTTCACGGAGCGGACACGGACGAGAACTCGCGCTCTCCCAGCCCCATCCCTCCGACCTCCTACTCCCACGGGACCGGCCGACTCCACCCGCCACGACGTCGACTGTCCCGCTCGGCGGACGCCCTGCACGACCGTGACCCGTACAAAGAGGTGCGCACACCGCGTGCCGTATCCTCGTTGCCCCCTACCTCCCCCCGTGTTATCCTCACACCAACGGTTGTCGGGCAGAGTGCCCTTTGTGAGTCCACGTGTTTGGTGTTGTGAAGTGTGCTTTGTTCAGAAAGGAGCCGCTGACATAAAGCGACTTTTGAATATTCGAAGAGAGAAGGCTGATCTGCAGAAGGAGACGACGAAGCAGATTCAGAAGCTGGTGTGTCACAACGTCCTCTCTGCCTGCTCCTTGTTCTACGCTCCTTGCTCACGCTTCTTCCGCTAACTGCACACAAGGGTGCCGCCTACCCCCACTTGCCCTTTTTATCTCAGTCTTAACCATTATCCCACTAATGATGTCTTTTATTTTCTTCTTGATTCAAGTCATTTTTATCCATTTCTTCAGACTTTTATGATCTCCGACATCATGTCAAGTGGAGCCAGCAATCAACAAATAGACACTGAAGTGCGGATTTGCTGCGTTATACAGGTACGGTCCTGGTTTACCACCGATTTGAGGACATATTGGTTGAGAAGACAAGCCAATAAAGAGTTAAAAATGAGCTAACAATATGCATCAATGTAGAGCCCATATAAATTACCTTGTCAAAATATTTATGGGTAGCAGAGCCTGTGTGCGATTGCTCTACCGATAACGTTTGTATCTTCCTTGGTTAGTCAACCTCTACGGACCATTAAATGATAGCTGCTATTGAGGCAAAGTGACTTTTGAACCTGCAATGATGGCGCTCCCAGTAAAACCAGAGAATTCTTCCGTGGAAACGCTCATGGATCCATACAATAGCTATGGAAAAGCAAGAGGAAAGAGGGAAAACTGGAGGGATTAAACTTCAGCTTCTTCATATTTTATTCTCTTCACTACCTTCAACTTTAAAACCGTGCATGAAATTTTGGATTAGACTACAGTGGTTCGGACTCGCTCACACGCCCTGCTGCATCCTCCTCTTCACATTCTGATTGTCTGCGCATCCTCAAACTTCATTAATTACGTCATTCTTGATCGAACCTACGGTATGGCGCGGCGAGCAGGCCCGAAGCACTGGAGTCTCCCGTGTTTACATAGCTTAAAACTTGTTTTACTTGTCAATACAATAATCTAGTCTGTAAATCTATTGATTTCTTTGTTTATTTCATAAAGCTCCATTGTGACAATGGTATGCTCTGATTCTTTTCAGCTCATATGTTTAGGTGAGAATGTGGCCGATTGAGAACAAAGTCCCACTTTCAACGACTGGCCTGATGGACGTTATCAAAATGGCCAGGAGCTGGCGACGGAGAGCTCCAGATCGACCGGAGACAAAACCGACGATAGTCATGTCCCAGTGAGTTTTTAGTAGCCTTTGGTCGAACGAGCTTACGTGGCCTCAGCGAGCTGATTTCCAGTTACCTAAACCCATTTAGTGGGCGAGCCTAACGTAATTGACAAATTTATTGAAGTGTTTGCTGACAGCTGCTAGAAAAGATTGGTGTGCATGCATGAACAGATCATTGTGTAAGACCCCATGTTTTTTTTCTCTCAAAACAAATCATTTTCAAGGAGATCACACAAAAATCCCGCGAAACATGCGAATTCCGTGGAATTTTTGAGATTCTAAGACTGTGACCATATATTCATATTCTTGCCGATTTTTTTCCATATACATGCACTGATGGAACAAAAAAATTTCCTCGTCATTTCAAACAATTTCCATCTCACTTCCAGAAATTATTGAGTATATAATTATTGAGTATATAATTCCACTGATGCTCATATCATTCCCGTAGAAAACACCCTATTTTACGGAAATGCGAAGAAATTTCTATTGTGAAAAGAGAAAAAAAGAGGAAACGCAGTTTCTGGTATATCATTTCTGTGGAGCAGTTTCTGCTCGAGTCTCAATGCTCGTCGACTATGTGATGTGAAGTAGCCTACTCCAAACCCATCACTCGTTCGCGTTTTCCAGGTTTGTCCGAAGCTCTGATGCATCAAATAAATAAACAAATAACTCAATAAATAAATAAATAAATGAATAATGGAAATTCTACCGCGGTTGTCACCACATCACCATCCGAGAAAATTCTAGAAAACGTTTATATTCTACACTGGAAAACTAGGGCAACGATACTGAATGCATGCTCAAATCGGAGCTTAGTGAACGTTCCGTAGCTGCAGACAAAAACCAGGCGAGGTCAGCAGTCTGATTCGCTAATTTCTTATCAAAGGCGAGCCCGAAGGAACACCCTCCATCATGTCGACAGTTTTTCTTGGTGTTGTAAATTTCCAGCCAACATGCTACATTTGCCAATTCGTCGCTGCCGGTTTCTTCACCGGGGGGACTTTAGCGTCAGCGTTGGCTACATCATCTTTGAGCAGTCTGTACTCTGATAAATCTGCGCTAGGAACGCAGCCCGATTAGCATAATCCGTCAAGTAGAAACCCCAGTAGCAACTCCCATTCTTCCTCTCCTGCCAAAAATTCTTTCCAATGAACATGCACATTCCACGCCTATCTCATGTCAACTTCTATGCCGTTTGTGTGAAGTTGGCATGATATTTCTTTTATTTCTCTTTTTTTTTCTCTTAAAGTGTCCGTCACGGAAGATTGTTGGAAATCCCGCCTCAACTACTGTTTTCTTTACTTCATAATCCTTTGACTTGAAACATTGTCACACAGGTGTAATTTTCTTGAAGAACCTCTGAGATATCAAGGAGGTCTCGGCTATCGTCACTTCATTGACTACTAATTGACTACAGAAGTCACATTGACATTGAGTACAGGAGTCGGGCATTAGAGGTTGTTAAGAAGAAATCCCACGCGCACACTTCATACGTGGGAAAAAATGGAGTCAACTCCGGTCTGGTGACTCGAATGGAAAACTAAAATGAGAAAAATACTAATTATAGTATTGAATGATTAATAAAAACTCATTTCGAAAAATATGGTAATAAAACCAAAGGACGCATTGAAAATGAAGTTGCTGGATGTCTATGGTGCTATATATACCCAAGCACTACATATGAAGCATTTTTTGTGTCCCCTAGTGCACATTTGGATTCACCTGACATTCTTTCGAATATTTGGCGTCACTTAAAAAGTAATAAATATGCGAATCTAGATCACTAAATTCGATTTTTCAGCAACGGCGTCTCTCGTGTAGGTGTTTACATTGGAGCAAACATATGCATAGACCAAATGGACACGGATCACGAAGTAGACGTCTTCCACGCTGTGAAGATGATGCGGATAAACCGACCACAGCTCATCGACATGAAAGTACGCATTTGCCGCTATTTATGTACTTGCAGGTTACCGAATATGACCTCTTCAGGACGAGTACAAATACCTATATGATGTGATGCTGCATTGGTACATGACGAATCCCGAGTACCGCATCTATGATAAGGACGACACTGCCGACGAGGATACCTCACGGCCCTCCTCCGCTCGGCAATCCGTCCGAGACAAGGATCGCTGGCTGCGGGGTCAGAACTCCGTGCGGAAAGATCCTCACAAAATCGCAGACAACAACTAGTAGTTCACTGAATGCTAGCAATATTGAATTGAGCCTACTAGAAAATGCTGTGATCCTGCGCAGAGCGTCGCATTAATGTACTTAAACGAGATCTTTCTTTTATCGAGGTTTATTTTTCTTTTTTTTTAAATCAGGTATGTCAGGTACGAAATCCGACGGGTCTGTTTGAGAAGCCATCAGATCATTTGCTCACCTGTTTCTAGTCAATTGTGCCTATTTGCAAATTTATTTCAAATTTCTAATAACTGGGACATATCATATATTTGTTGCTAGTCTCATTATTTTCTCGGATGAAAAATTCCGTAAAAATAAGTCGAAATAAGTTGGCGGCCCTTTCCATAAGGACACTCGTGTAGCCTTCGTTTGTGCGCGACGAACGCAAGGGACGTCGTTCTAGGTATCAGTTCTCAGATGCACTTCTTAGGGAGCCTTTTCTGTGGCCTTCTACATATTGTACATTGTGTTATTCCGATGCTTTCACTGTGATTTCTTATGTTCCTTCACCCATTCTAATAAATACTATCGGTTAACACGCCTTTTCGTCTCATACAAAGCGTTGAATCTCGGTTGGGAGCAGGGGGCGAGCTTTGGCCATGAAATTGTCCCTTGAAAGGTAACATCCACACATCTGACGCCATCCCTAAAATAGGCACGTAATTCAAGGACATTTTTTACACTATAAGTATACTCTTCTCCGCAATGACATCATTCTTTCTGCACTTTGGGAGTCAAAGTTCTGGTTTGTTATGTTGACCTAAGTCGCTCCAAAGAACGTAGATGTTTATGGTTCCCGACGTCAAGCGAATGTTTGATTTCGTTGTGGTTTCCTTGGCTTTGTAGTTACTGTTAAAGGCAGTGTCTCACCTCAGGGACAAAGTCCGTCAGTCGAACACATGCGAGCTGCTGAGCACAATGATGTACTTTAAGTTACACGAAAACCTCGAAAACCCCCTAAGTTACGGGTTTCTTTGGCCGAGAATTTCGAAATTCTCGCCGAGTGGACGAGAGGATTCATTCCGTAGCTAAAGCTTGCGGAGGGTGCGGCATGTTTTCAACACGGCAATGTTTGTTCATGCGATAATAGCTACTGCTAAGAAGTTCATTTTAATGGGCAACCTCAAACTCCCAGCTTCGCTTTTGCTAGCTTCCTAGCAGGGAAACTCGTCCGCTCCAATATGGAATCTGGCCTTCAAAATAGGGTTTTTGACGGTTTTTTCGGGCTTCAAGCACATCTTTGGAATCAGCGCGTCGAGAAGGACCAGATTCTGTTGATATCTCGTTGCCCTTCATGAGGTGAGACACTGCCTTTAAATCCAGCCCATTTGAATTCTGTATCCAGGAGAATGGGCAAAAACCAAATCAGAGTGAATTTAACTGGAAAGACTTGATCATTGAAGATAGAGGAACCTTAAAGCTTGTCCTTGAGTGCAGTACTCTGAAGTTATCCAGAAATACTACAGTACCAGGTCGCAAAGCAATTGTAGTTGCATTCTCCGGACTGTGACAAATTGAAGAGAACGTGGTATATGCCCGGTAGAACGAGAGAACATCCTGGGCTCGGAGAACCGTGTTATTCCCTGCTTGAAGAGCTCGAAAAGGGGCACGGTCGTAGGGATTAAACCTGAAATGACGAAAAGGGTAAACTATTAGATAATAAACTATTAATTACTCAGTTAGTCGAAGAGTAAGTGTTTAAATTAATTTTCGACCTTTAGGTGTGTGGAACGTTAAAGCTCATTGTCATACAGTAAATTTAATAACAATATCCAAGCAGTCTCATGTTTTCCCGCCTGCAGACACGTATTCGATTGTCAAATTCATAGTTTTTAATTGGATGCGTAAGTACGTGCGTCACGCGTGCGAACTATGTATAGGATGAAGAATATAAAAATGTATAAGTACTTCATCTGACGGTATCTTACCCCAGTGAATGCTCAGAAGCGTTCGAGACGCGAGTTAAATGCGGGTCATACGTTTGCATTTGCGGCAACAGGCTATCCATTCGGGGTTGGGATTCACAAAACGTTAACCATGCAAACTAGCGATAGTTAGCATGATTGGTTATCATAAAGACTATGTAATGTTATAAGAAGCAAGATGCGAAGCTTGGTTAGCTAAACTGGTCTCGCTTTTTTATGCGTTTATGAACCCCGTCCCCTCAAATTCAGTACCATGTGCAATCCTCACTTATTCTGACACAAAGTACATGTTTACACTTCATAGCAATGACGCGAATCGGTCGTTCACCTGGATGGTCACTGCACATTTGATCACAGGTTTGTCCGTTATCATTACTTGCATTGTCTCCTCACGACAGCAACAAAAACACAACAAGGAATTGGCACATGGTCAAAGTCCATGGCAGCAAAACATAAAAATTATTTCGAACTAGTACGATCTCTAATGATAAGGGAAACTAAAAAAAGGGTATGTTATTATGTGAGAAATACAAATAGGTATCTATTTGCATTTCATCCGAGATCGATCATGAGGCAGATATTCAAAAGCTACACCCGCTGAGCTTTTAAAGGCAAAAGAATGCCCCCTGCTAGAGGAAAAAACATCTTATTGATGAGACCCATAACTCCCATTGAGAAATCCCATTTAGGGAACAATCCTAGTCATAACCTATTAACCAGTGTTCTCATACCGGTAACGAATTTATAATCATAGTGATGTTAACGACAAATCAGCGGAAAAGACCGTCTTCATGAGATCGAAGGGAAACTTCCACCGTTCCCCGGTCTTGAGTAGGGTTAAGGAACCATTTTCAACTATTTTCAAAATCGCAATAGTGAAACACTTCAATATAAAAGTCATCGTTCACTAGAATAAGGAAGAAGAGGTGTGTAGTGATAGCACAGCATCTCATAGAAAATACGGTTCAGCAATGTATGTGGATTATTATGGCCCTTCTAAGCATGATCTCACAGTTCTTCACACTTTCCATGACATTTCTATTCCAGAAAAACGTTGTAAACATCATGAAATTACTTCAAATAACAACAATACTATTTTCGGAGGGTTTCTTACAGAGGATTTCGTTTGATTCCTTATTTGTACCACTAATTTCAAACAATTGTTCTTAATCATTTAGGTTTGTGTCTATCTGTTCAATTACTTTGTTTTTGAAAGTTTCGTGATGAGGGACCGGATGCATCATTGGAAGGGTGGTAATCGCATGTCCATAAGTAAGATCGCCCATGGGTAGCAGGTTGGTCTAGAAAACATCACTAAGTAAGTGGTAAATGGATAAACGTTTCGATGGGTGCCACCTAAAGGGTAAATTTGAACGCTTTAACACGTTTATCATAGGTAATCTCATCTGGGTCCAGGGTAAACACATATGTACGAACAACAAAATTAAAGGAATGAGAGCAACAGAGTGCACATGTGAGCGTCAGCTCAAAAACAGCTCCTAAAACGTAAAAATTCTTGTAAAACTCTGACTGGAGTCCGGACACAAAGGCGTTCGGCGCATTCCCTTCCTTTCAGGGTTCCTCACTTCCTGCATATGCGGGGTACACTTAGGTGTGTTCCACGTGCATAACAGTCTACATACATGAACGGGAAGTGGATGAAGGGAAACACAAAACATTAGAATTATTCCAGTGTAGAAATCCTGCTGTTTCGCTGTGGAAATCCCTTTCAAATAAAAGGAAGCTATTTCTTTCAGCAACTAATGATAATATTCATTCGGATGGAAGTTCTGTCAAACAGCTGCCTTCATATCACTTGTGTTTAATTACAAGCTTGTGGCGCTACTTCGTTATCGCAGAAAAGAGGTGCGGAGAAGGAAAACGAATGAAGCAGCATAAAGAACGAGCTTACTCGTAACAAAATTTCTGGTGAGGATTCCGTTATTTCAAAAATTAGCCAAGAGAGCTGCTATTCCTTACCTCGAGAAAATAATCTATGCATTTGTTTACTACATATTATCACATAGCAGTTCTGCTGCGAAGTGCATCGGCGGCAGTTGATGAGTATTGAAAGCTCATCAATTGCGGATGAGTGATGAGCAGTCGCAAGCTATGCACTTATTCATAAGAAAATGATAAACATGTTGGAGGTCAATGTTTCACAAATACAATAATCATACCCTGAATATATTGCAGAAAAATGTGACTTTGTGCGTGCGTGTGCACCACAGAGTGGCCACCAATATTTATTGAGACCACTGCTGCCAAAGGGATGTGAAGGAATCCGAAAATAGGTAAAGGCCAGGAGACGGGTTCAACCGGTTGATAAGGGAACGCCTGCGTCCAAGAGTGGGGATGTGCCTGGAGAGACAATTTGTCCAGATTTTCGCCAAAAGAGGATATTGATCATTTCACCAGGTATTTGGTTATCCTGGAAATCGTCACTTATTTTTAACATAACTTATCCTAATGGGTCATGGCTGCAAGTCGGCAATAAAAATAAAACAGATAGAAAACTGCATTACAGCATGGAACATTAACTATTGTTGTGCAAATTTTGAGTTTGGCAAAAAAAAATTGACCAATGCCAAAACGGGACCGGTGGTACCCCGGCGGCACCCAGGTGGCCTAACCTTACCTACCTTCCGAAACTTCTGTAGTTTTTTTTTTGGATTTCGTAGAAGGAGGCTTCGTCTACATACAATCTGATAAAAAATCGAATTCCCTTCACAAGGGGGAGAGAAATGTTGGACAAAATTGCCGGCAACTACATCCGTGTTAGAGTCGATGCCTCCATACCTGTTTTCGAAGTTACTGCTCCTAGCATAGGTGGAGTCGTGAGCCAAACTAGGATTTATGCCCAATGCTGCATTAAAAATTATCGCTAATTGTCGGATTTTTCAGTTTCCTCTTCTAACATTTTAAGGCAGCAGTTGTGTTTGTCCAAATGCTGCGAAAAATACAGGGGAAGGCCTTCCTTGTCCAAAAAATACCCACTCTGTACACATCACAAACTAAATCACTCAAGATACCTTTATCAAATTCTAAAAAATCATAGACAGCTTTCGCCAATTTGTCATGTAACGAATGGATTGTAGATGCTCCAAATAAAAAGATTCTTGCTTTAAGCGGTAACCTAATAGAACTGAAGAGGGCAAACGAAATGAGCTCAACGTGCTGTGACAACGATATTTTTGGGACGAGCGCTGTTGCTCAGAATTGGTGACAGCACAGTTCACTTTGTGGTGAAGTTTTAGGTATATATAAGCAAGACGGAAGTGGGAAGCGTCCTAGCAAGAAGTGTCTCCTACAAGACTAGATTCGCTGTTGAGTAGGATAAATTTAATGCTATGACGGTCCAGCTGCAGATGAGTGATGTTTGGCATTTACGAACCCCACTCAAGTGGGATTACTGTAACAGACAAAATGGATTTCAAACATTAATGATGCGATTTATGGACCAAGTCCTAAGGAAACACAGAGTCCCCACAAACTTCAGCCTCCGTAGATGTACCTTTGCAAAGTAGTGGAGTATAGTGGAGTATAAAGTAACGAACACGACATAATATACATATTAACCTACTCCGATAATATCTGGAGAATATTTGTGTGAAAAAAAGCAAACGAAGCCCTAATTTGTTCAAGAGAAATACACTCTAAAAAACGAAACGTCAGATGACTATGCGTCAACCTAATGGTATTAACTGATGTTCTCGCGGTAACTAATAAAAGAAAGCAAGAAAAAAGTAATTTTAACATCATAAATGGAATTATAGCTTTATAGAGCTGAGGCATAGTCATTATGAGAAAGTTCTCATAGCTACCAATGACCAAAACCTTTCTTCATATGCTGTTCACCAGAGCGCAATTACTGCGACGCTCATAAACATAGAAGTTATGGGTGGTTCCCTTTACGTTGTGTTTTACGAGTCCAATCCACATCGAAATGTTGGGCAACCCTTCAGAACACGTTTCTTCTGATGCCTCACCCTAGCACGGTTTCGAAGCGACTATCGATGGGAGTTTTTTCCACCATCGGCATCGGAATTTCACGTGAACGTTGTGGGCAAAGGAATTCACAGCTAACAGCCGATTTTGACATCGTCCTTAATTTAAAGCAGTTTCCCCTTTTTTGTCTCGCTCTCGAAGCGCTTTGTATGTTCATATGACATCCCCAAATCCATGGAACAATGTTGTTTCTCGGTGCCACCCCAAAGTATAAACACTGTGCAAAATAAAGATCAGCATGTATGCTCCATTCCCAATTATTTTTATCAAGGTTCAACAGTTTAACAGAAAAAAAACTGAAAATTACCTAGATTCCGCTTTGTAGTATGTTGACATAACGGAAACCCGATTAAAAACTCAGGGCTTTCCTTAGAACCCCTCTTAGAACCCCTCAACAGTAAGGGAAAGAAGCCTCAAGCATGGAAAATAAAGTAGCAAAAGAATCTACAAGATTGGAAGATTTTCTTTGAGTAATTCTCGTTCTTATGCCATATGCTCGGGATTATATGTAGCAGAATGATGAGGTAATTATTATCGCAAACCTACCTACATAACTAAGCCAGTTCTAAGTAAAAAATTTATACGAATTTTTTTCTTCCACAGCTAAATATGTCAAATTTCCTCGTGACTCATTATTAATCACGCGAAAATAGCAGTGGAGAGTGTGCTACATGTTAAGCACTTACCTTATTTGCACAACATTTCCATGTGAATCGAGTTCAATTACCGATTTCTCTCTCGATGTTGAAAATAACCCACCACTACTGTCGCCAACTTCGACATAATGATGTTCAATCTGAATGAGTTCTTGTGCGAATAGATGGACTTGTTAATGTAATGGGCCAAGAATCTACCTTCTGCTTGGAGAGGATATCGAACGCCTCTGGATTTTGCTTCCTTAGTTGACGTACACAGTTGAAACCGTCAACCAACACAGTGTCGCCGCCTTCGACGGCGGGATGAAGACAGTGGAAGACCTGTAAAAAACGTTATGTTACACGGATCTCAGGGCGCTACATCCACCAAGAGATGGAACACTAGAACTGTTAATGCAATAGAATATTTTTCCACTAAGTAGATCCTAGTACCAAGCAACAAATATGATCATTTTTACCTAACACATTCTGTCATAGCAGCTTTGCTCAACTCTGTATAATCGCAAAGAATTTCCGTAGAAGCGGATTCTATGATCCAACTGTTCTAACTTTTTAATGCATCTTTAAATGAAATGGAATTGATAAGTGAATAAATCACGCCCACTGGGGCTCAAAAATAGGACGACAGCATCCTAAGCATGTGTAAGCTGAGTCAAAAAGTTTCTGAAGTCATTCTAACCTAAATAACCTACGTAAAATCGCAATGCTTGGAAACATCCCCAAATTCCTATAATCTCAATCATTACTACCCACCTGAGCCTGTCAGTATGAAAAAAGAGAAATTGAAGATTCGTATGAGGACAGGGAAATCCATGAGCAGAACAGCTTTGTTACCAAAACTTAGCAACATAAGAACACATGTTTTCTTGTTACAAGTGTAGCTCCTTGAGAGAAGTAATAAGTCTAGTCTCCAACACTTGCATTTATCTACATATTTGTAGCGGGTCATAATTTAATACCCTATAAATGTAAATAAACTCGACATTCAGGCCTGGACCCTACATGTCTCACACATGTGGTCATTTCACTCAGCAAAATAAATGCGCTGATGCATATGATCGCGTTTTCTGAATATACTGCTCCCCAGTAAGTAGGAAAAAAAGGTGAATGTTGCAGCAAGCAGCTAAAAGTATCCATTCGCTTCACTGCAGGACATTTTTATTCATCCGGTTGATATCGGATATGAGTACCTACTTGTTATCAGCTCCATTATCATATTCGTGTAATATCCCTTCAGTAAACTGTATTTGCGCCAAGGGATAAACACGTACTTGATAGTTAAATTTCAATGGGTAGCAGAGTGGGTAAACACCATTGGAAACCGACACATAACCGTTGTATTTTACTCCCAGGGATAAATACGTATACATCTTGTATACAGGTTTGTTTGACTCGTATCAGCAAAAAAAATTCAGAAAATTTCGAGCCACTGAAGCCAACCATCACAATAAAACCCTCATTACCGGTGTGCACTTTTGAACGAGGTCAATGCACCCTGAAGTTAACAAGAGCACTGTGTCGTACTTGGCACTGCTTTAACCAGAATATGATCCCAAGTTGCAGACTGGCGCCGTTGGCGTCAGGTGTTTTGCGCAATGTTTGCACCGTCGCCTGTGTTGCACGTCCGCCATACTCTCGTTCTTGCCCTCTTTCGATACCTCCACCAATAACGCGCTTCAACGGAACTCCTTGTAGCTACTACGTGATCTTCCTCAAATTCGGAACGCATTAGCTGCCATAGTTATCTTTCTGCCTGGAGTTTTTCCGCATAAACTTCAAATAAAGTGAGGCAGAGAAGTCACACGTTACACATTTTGCACCTTGGCGTCTACTTAAACATTCAGTCAGAAAGATGCCTATTGATTATCTAACTCTGGGGGGTATCCCCTTACGAGTTGTTGTGTAAATATCCCTCGATCTACCTGTATTCCGGGCGTCTGGTTGAAGTATGTGCCATCTGTGTGCGGCCCTATACCCTCGTTCCCATACGCAGTGTCTTCGTGATACTCCTCCTGAATACGTAGACCTTCGGGAAGGAAATGAACGGTTTGGATGCGTCCATAAATCAATACGAATTGCAGCGTTAGGTGGCACAGACACGCACTCACCCCGTTCTCGTGTGTTTTGTTGCTGAACACCCAAAAGGCACCAAAGAACGTATCGTGGATCGGTGCGACCCTCCTACACAGCGTCTCAGTCGCTTGTGAGGTCGCCTCCACGCCGTCCACCATGACCATCCCGTACTTGACGAAGAGCTCGGCGAATTCCTTCATGCTGAACGATGACCTGCAATAGTCAATGCTACAGTAGTGTCTGCAAAAACGCATGAAACAGGTAAGAGGGCTTCTACGCGCTTCGAGTCACAAATTTCTATATGCTTTTGTTTATTTTGTAAAGATATACCTTGAGAATTGAAGCTAAGACATAGGTGGCTTCAGCGGTCCGGACACGCTCACACGCGCCGCCCAACAGGATCGATTGGATACGAGAGCAGCATTATAATCTGTGGAAACGCACACAATCAAAGTGCCAAAACACAGATACTGCTCGTCGATCCATTTTTCCAATCCTCATTGTCAGTTCTACTATCTTGGCCCCAATTTCATTTGATGAACAACTATTCCTGTCGTAGTTTTGAGGTTTGGAATAGACAATGGCTCAGCCCCGTCCTAATTTGCAAGCAAGTTTACATACATCCTATAGGGAGGGATGTGGATAATGGACAGAGTGGCACAAAATAGCTCCGTGATCGGTCAGTTCACGCATCCGGCCAATCGTAAAGGTTGCTCGCGCCGCCCTTCCGACGCTTCCTTTTTTCCTTGAACACTGTATTGTTCTATCTCTCTTTCTCTTTCTCTATCTCTCTCTATCCCTTTCTGTCTATTTTTCGAACGTTCAGATTTCATTCTTATTCGAGACCGAACGTTTCATCTCAATAAATAGATATAATCTAGTATGCTATTCGGTCCTAATCATATTCTTGGTTAGAAACAACAAAACATGTCAATAAATGCAGGAACGTTGGCGAAGGGATGAGAATTTCAAAGGGTTCGTTTCCAAACTTCTGGCTCAGGCGTATTTAAAAACTGAACGATCGTTTCGCTTCGGCTCATAATGCCGTAGAAAAAGTCACACGTCATTTAACTCGAACAGACTTTCCCAACAGTCAAAATGACGAGCAACTAGATGTCCTCTAACATTGTCTATGTTCGATTGTCTTGAATTTTGGTACAGTGATCGTGTAATGCAGTAGAATATTTCGAGCTTTTAGCCAGGATAGTTACCGATCTTTTAGCCAGAATAGTTACCGACCGAACTATCCAAGCCAGGATAGTTACCGAACCGACCTCGTTTTGGCGTTGTTGCCTTTGTCAGAGCCGGAGAGTCAGGCAAATTCGTAGGTATTTGTGAAAACTTATCTCGAAAGAAATTCGCCAGAGATACTTGAACTTCAACTTTCCTAATAAATTTTGTTTCGTGTGCAGAATCGGAATTACAATTGCGTGTTTCATATTAATCTACTATATCCACTCACGAGACGAGTTTCTGCATATTTTTTGTTTCTGGGAATGCTTTTGCAGGTTCTTCACCCCCTTACATCCAATCGAAAGTGATGCTATATTGACACTCTTAGATTATTGGACATACGACTAGAGTCTAGCCTCTGCGATGACTTCCACTTATTGCTGGTTCAGAGAAGATGTGCTTTGCAAACGTAAGATTGGTGTGATGGGTGGCTTACCTCATCAGTGGTTTGAGGTAAAATTCCTGAAACAAAAGACACGATTTACTATTGTACGACCTAGTTTTCTTTTTGGTTTTATCCAGAAATCACAACAATGTCGTGATATAAGTAGGTATATAGGTATATGATATAGGTGCAACGATAATCATCCCTTATTAGATTTTGTGTTAACCAGTTTTTGTTATGTCAATCATTTATCTTGTTGTCGTTCATGACAGTTCATCACTTGTGATGATCACATAAACATAAACATAAACATAAACATAAACATATAAAGTCCAACCAAAAATGATGTGGATGGCAGATGTTTTAGGCTACCGGTACACATGAAAATGACTGCAGGAAAACACAACTGCAAGAAGCAAGACAACGTTGAGCAACGAACTATCACCAGCCCCCCCCCCCCACCAAAACCTTTTGTGCAGCCTTAATAGAATTGTGCGGACTCCGGACAGGATCGGTCTGAGCAAAACAGCAGCTGCGAGACGTGTTGAAGTGTGCACTGCAACAAACACTGGTCCACGCAATCGAACACCATTACCTCTTCCACTTCGCTATGTTTTTTGGTTTTTCGTTTGAGTGCTGTTGAGGCCTCTTTTTCTGGTCCCATCCCTCCGCCCGTCCTCATTTTCTTCGTTCATCCATTACGACCATAACATTAGTTTCTTCTCAAATTTTTATGCGTCCTCTCCCGTCATTATCGTGGAAACAGGCGACACGCTTTTTTTTCGGCTGTTCTCTCCGGACGAAACACGTAAACAAGCAACAATTGTTTTTGTTTATGCATCGTATCCATGAAACATTACTCCCGAGTGTTTCACACTAGGATGATTTCTGAAAATAGGTATCGCACAGGCTTTTTTTTAATTTTTGCTTCGTACTCAAACGGAAATCCGCAAATATGGAGAAGAACAAGAACGAGAGGTGAATTTGGTGAAAGGATGACCAGTACACCATTGGCTGCACTGTCAACGACGAATCTTAGCGTTTTTGTCCCGTTCCCCCCAGGTTTCCAGGATTCGATAATGGATCAATGCTTTCAGAGTAATATGCATAATAACCATGGCAGAAGAGCGACAAGTGTTTTTTTCTTGCTTTGAATATTGTAAGAACTACTTGAATGGCGTTCAAAATTACGCATTGGTACCAGTGGCGTTTTTCTTTTTTCTTTCTGATTTCTTTCTGCTGCGACCCATCTGCACCACAGAGCCCTACACAGCGGTATATGTGATATCTTTCAGCGTAATACCATGCTCATAATCCTTCACCTGACAGCGACAGATTGGTATTAATTAAGAGATGATGACACATAAATTTGAACGATCAACTTTGACAAATCTTCGTACAAAAAATCTGTGATTAATGCAGTCCTATGCTATCTATTCTCTTAAGTGAGTACTGGCACAGTTGCTCGCTCACGAGGCACCCAGCAAAATAAGAAAAGAAATGTCCAGTCATAGAACAATGCTTGAGCTACATTAATTAAATAAGATGCTACTAGAAATGCGCAAAGACAGCATCCACGAAAGTTTTCACTTCTAAGCAGACACTAGCAAGAGTGGCTAGGGCATGTGCTTTCCACAAGTAGTCATAATTATGTGCGTTTTTCCCTCTCATGTAATTTTGAACATTATTGTTTTTCAACGCTGATTTCTATAGTCTCACTGCTGCATAATTATTAACACATCAGGGTCTAAGAATACCATTCAAGAACAGCAGGAAGCCTCTCGAGAACGGAAGGGGACTGTGACAAAAATGGGGAAAAATGGGGCTTAGACATCCATCCAGAACCACAATTACAAGTCTAAGTAAGAAAATTGTTGGAAAATAGTGGTCGAAATGAGGAATTAAGGAAAGAATTAGAGTGATACGAATTTTCTACCACTGAATAATTTTGCAAAGATCCTTGATCGAGTCGCGAGGCAGCATGCATCACTTACATTACCCAGGGTAACCGTTTTGACGTCCTTGTTAAGGAGAGTGAATCTCAGAGGTGCTAACACGTTTATCCTGGGTAATCTCAATGACCCTGGACAGGCTTCTCTCTCTCCTTCCCTCTCTCTCTTTCTCTCTCTTTTTCTCTCTCGCTCTATGTACTTCTGAATCTACTTATTATTAGCAAACGCGTTTTCATGCATGTAACACCTCAGCTCTGAGATGGAATTTTCCGCGGATCCTAGCGTTGAATTGAGTGGAGAGTCCTCGGTAGTAATGCTCAGGACGTCCTTGTTCGTAAGAGGAAGCTGTCCATTTATGCGCTTTAGCTGTTTACCAGTTCGTGCTCGCACAACGCTAGCACTCTGCTAATCTGCTAGCAACGCCTTGCAGTAGCAACGCATATTTTCCAGCGAATGAACTTACATTTGCATCCGAGGCAATTCGTCCTCATTCATCTGCTTCCATGGAATCACATATTTTGTCAAATCCACGCTTTGATCCACTTGCGAACTGCTGAGGAGATCATCGATGGGGAACTCCGACTGCAGGCCATCTTTCCAGAGAATAGCCAGTTTCGTTCCATCAATGATGCTAACACTCTGCATTCCTTCCACTTTTGCCTTTCCCATAAGATCCACAGCGTTCGACTTGCGCTGGTTTGTGGCCTCATTGTAACTCCTGGGATCGCGACAGTGGTCTCGTAGCCAGACCAGTGGAACCACAAGTGGCTTCTCGTCTTTTCCTGGAATGATCAATTTTCAGTGGTTTCTAAGATGCAATTCTCTCACGTAATCGTTCCGGATGGTCTTTTGATGTGTTGGACAAATCACATGAAGCATCTGCGCACGAATGTACTTTTCACGTGCATTGGTCGATTCATCAAAACAAAAAAAAACTTTCCCGAACGTACCAATGCTTTTTCATTGTATAGTGAGAGTTAAAGATATTATATTAGGTTGGTGCGAAATTAATTGCCGTTTTGGGATGCGCACAAATAAACCTTTCTCTTCTATGGAATTTGAAGAATTTCAAGCCAACTTCTGTGAACTTCTGAAAGCGTTTATCCTCCTCTTTCAAAAACCGCTTGAATATTCGGGCTAGCTCTTTTCAGAACTTTTTTGTAGAGCCGCGAACAAATGATGAGCTGACAGGATTTTTGGGTGGTCATGGTAAATAACTTCAAACTCAATCGCTCTGGATCCGAGGTGTCCGGCGATCTTCCATTTGTTTTAATTTGGAATAGTCTTCCTAATGGACAGTGAACTGGGGTTCGCGAATTTTTCTTCCTACGATTTCAAACTCAAATGAAACTACGGTCGTGGTCGCGGGATGTCGCTAGACGATCAGGCGCTGAGGGCAGCCGTGAAAACCAAGCCGGATCCTACTAGCCCCACGATGAGAGCAGGGATGGACGCTCATTATACTACAGTTTCAAAACATCTGACTTCAGTCAACAGGGTAAGAAAGGTGCGGATATGAACACCACACGATCTGCCTGATGACCAGCATCTCACCTGCTGTGACATCTTTTCTAACACAATTTCTCGTCCCGCAACGACCCATTTCGTGACCATGTAACTACTGTAAATGAAGCTTGGTTTCTGTACAATAACATGAAATGCGAATGGATATGGGTGGAGACGTCTTCCCACTTCTAAGTTTTCCTGAACCAGATCTTCTCTCCAGAGAGGTTGTGTCAGGAGTTCGGTAGTGCTGTAAGGGTTTGCTTGACTGTAGCCTTCTCCAACCCGGTCAAGCATTGACAGCAGAGTTCTGATACTGTTATTTCGAGTTGATGCCCAAAAATCTGCTGCATATGTGGCTGGCAGTGGCGAACAGAATCAGATTTTCCCCTGCTCTAGGGTAGCGCTAAGCCTCTCACTTAAAAACTCACCTGGCAAAAACTGGCGCAGTAAGGCATCGAGGTTATCATTCATTCATCTCATTCCTAAGGCCTTTCCCTCACTGAATATCACTTTTCCCGGGTCACAGATGCAAACCTGTGACAGCAGCAGATTGCTGATCTAGAGCGTGCCGAAACCAACTTCCAAAAGTTTCTAGATTTTTGCGAACTTAATTTTTTATACAGAGGCATGCCTTTTTCATTATATTGTTGAGAAAGACTTACTGAATTAAACGAGCATTAAACTGACTAAGAAACTTGGGTTTAAGCCAAGTTATAACGCTTTGAACCAAAGTGTTCGTTTCGGCAATTAATTTCGCACCAACCTAATAGTTCCGATATTTTAAACTGATATACTAAAGCTTGCTTCAGGGCGGCCAATTTCTAAGCTTTAGCATTGGTTCTTCCTTAAAATCGAGTACTTACCGGAATTAAGTTGAACTATTGCAGTTATCTAACCAGATTTACCAGGAGTACCGAAGCATACCTAGCCCAAGGTAGATTCTGATACGTAGGATGCTTCCTTGAGATCTTTCGGTAGAACAAACATCGAAGCCCAAGTTTGGTAACATTTTCATGGGTGGTGCTAGTTAGTCGGGTACCTCTTGACCATTTCCCAGTTTTTCCTCGTTGGATTTGTCGAAATCCGGGTTAGGGAGACACTCTCTGCGCATATTTCTACACCAATACAACGTGGTTATTTTCATTCTTACACTACAAAAAGAAAACTTTCATCAATTTTTAATGAATCCGAGGAGTTACTTCGCATTTCGTTGTTTCCCTACCGAAAAATTGTAACTCATTCGCAAATTCGCATTAGGTTGCTACTCGATTTCAGAGAAATTGCACCCCCCCCCCCCCCGCTTTGGTGAATTTTCTCTCAGCTGGGTGTTTACCACGATTGTATGAGGATTTTTTCTGACTCGTAGTAACCGAAAAAGCGAATGACGCTATAGAAAAAACGTTTCTGTCAATGCCATATCTCTTTGACAACAAACAACGGCAAAGAACTGGTTCAAAGCGACTCAGTGAACGAGCAGCAGTGAAATCAAAGAAAAAAAAAAGCTTCGCTAGCCGTTTATCGTCGGCGCAATCGAGCAGCCGAACTGTCTATGGCTTTCGATTGCTCAAAATACCCTGATTATTCACTAATGACCTCTTGCACTCTGGATTTTACCGCCTTGTCCAACGTCCCATTCAGTAGACGTCGCTTGCACAACCGGTTGTGCAGGTGAGCGCCAATGTATCCAAGGGAGAAGCCTTCAAGTAGGAGTTGTCCCTCTACAGATTATTCGGACAGCGCAGGCGTAGAGAAGAATTATCATAACCAATAACTCGATCGGAAAGGAACAGTTACGCTGCCCCGAGCGTCCTATTTTGATCTCCATCAAAGGATATGTAACTCCACTGACATGCAGTGTTCTCAGCAACAGACCAGGGGCCGCTCCACTCCGGACTCAGTCCTATTTCTCTTCTGCCTTCCTATTTTAATCTTTTTCCGGAGATTTTCTCTACTAAGTGCAACAGAATTAATAATTGTACATCCCGTCAAACTTCACGGCTGCAAATTGCATCAGAATTGACAAGTATAGGCACTCCGCCGCTCGTCCTTTTTTTAAGAAAAAGCTTCGCTGACGCGCCGAGTGGAACCAGACTCTATCGTTGTGCACTCAATGAAAATCAATGGACGGCCTTCCTTCTAATTCCATGCTATTTTCTATCTCTTCCGTACTAACAGCACTTTTTCCTTGTTTATTTCTAGCACTGTATAGTCGCAGTCATCTTGATTCAATCATAGTGCCTTCATTGCCAATGGCCCCGCTACGGCCGAGCAGCACGGTCGCGAAGCGGTCTCGCTGCGGTGCACTCTTGGTATCGACGTGTCCAGACAGGGTGTATACCAAGAGGTGCGCTCGACAATTATCTGGGTCACCTCGCACCTCGCTCGCACCTTCCCATAGGCAGTATCAGCTGCAGCTACAGTACCTGACTGCGACTCCACCCTCCTTCGCTAAAGCGACATCCAGTGAGATAACTCGGACGCATTCGTCGCGCGCGACGAATGGGGATCCCGAGAGACCACGCAGGTTTGGAGACATGGAAATAGATACTCGGTGATGCCATTATAGACTACCGAAGTTGCATGTAGTATAGCGATAGCAAGTTATTGTTATCCAATAGTCTTTTCAAACTTCGACTATTCAAGTTGACTTTACTCTTAAAACGATGCTAAACTGAAGTATGTAATGCATACTCGGTTATGTGTTGAAATGACAAATTTCCGAGCTCATTTGTAACAGAATTATAAACGATGACTTGTTATCAAATCGGTTTTCTTTGAAAATTTTCGTTCACACTGCACTTGAAAAAGTAATTTGATGCCCCTGATTTTGTAAGGTTACGGGAAAAAGGAAAGGAGGGGATAGTGCCTTGCCAGGGTGCCATTCTTGCCAAAATTGACATCCTCTCTTTCATTCAAACTGTAAACTTACCACATCCCTATAAAAACAGGGCTAATATAGAAAACTAGCGCGATTTTCGTAATCAAGGCATCTAATAATCACCTTTGCTAGTATCTAGGCATCTAGTTCTATTCATGTATATTCCATCACCACTACACGATTTTCTGGTTGGACATAGTTTCTCTAGCAGACAATCGTGTTTGTGAAGGT